>CANXYC010269474.1:0-36191 GCA_948193065.1 Aleurites moluccanus | reverse complement strand
TAGACAAATCACTAACTCTATAATCTAACGCTATAGAGATTGATACACCAATCCCTATTATACACATGATAAATTATATATATATATATATATATATATATATATATATATATATATATATATATATATATATATAGCATTAAAGAGTCACAAATCAAATTAATTTGGGTCTATTGTCCAGACACATATATATTTATAATTACATAAGATTTTGGTGTGCAATTAACAATATATATTAATCTTTAATGTGTCAAAAATGAATTGAAGTTGCAGTTCTATTAAATCTCTCTTTTCTCAAAATATAAAGGTTAAATGAGAGAGAGAGGAAAAAGGGAGGCAAAGTGCAACAGAGAAAATTTAAAAGGTAATTGACAGTGCAAAAAATCAGGGTTTTGGATTTTATTTCAATGTACTCATCAAAAGAATTTGATTCTCTTCTTTTCTTTCTCTCTTTTTTTCTGAACTTTTGTTTTACTTCCAATCTTGTTCTTGAAGCAATGGGAGAGACTATTTTCTTAATCTCCATCATAAGTATCCATTAGGCCATTCCCAACAACATTTCTTATTTTACTTTTTATTATATTATAAATAATTTAATTCTTTATTTTAATTTATCTTGAAAACTATACATATTTTAATAATACTTTCTATTTTATTATTTAATTAATAAAATTAATATTTTATTTTTTACAACAAGAGCGATAAAGACAAAAAAAAAGAAAGAAAAGTAATTAATAAAGAAAGAAAAGAAAATATTTAATAAAAAAAGATTTAGAGAGTTATTCTTTTTCCTTATAGTTGAGGAGAGAGACAATAACTCTATAAAAAAATTTAGTGAACGTGTGAATTTAAGAAGTTTTATGGATCCTATTTCTCACATTTTTCTCTTTATTTTGACTAAAAAGTTTAGATAAATAGTCCCATTAGAGGAGTCTTATTTAGCAAAAATCTTTATTTTATAGAAAGAGAATGCAAACAATAGAGTTTTGATTAATGATTTTAAAATATTTGTACTTACACTTACTATTAAGCTATTTATAAATAGTTATTCTAAAAAAAAAACTACTTATTAATAATCGATTAGTGGAATGATTACATAAATTATAATACAATTAATTAAGAGTTCAAGAATCCTAGATAATTCATTATTTATGATAAGAACTATATATATATTAATAAAAATTAAGGTAAATAGTTGTTTAGAATTTTTTTGTCACAAGGCAAATTATTCTTTTAAAAACTAAATTTATATGAACTTATTTTATCAAATTTTTCAATATCATTATATTTTTGTAAGTTTCAATTAAATTTTATGTAGAACAGTATATTTAATATCTTTCTTTTTTATTATTTTATTTAGCCCATATATAATAATTTTGGCTCAATATATTTTATTTATAATAATAATAATAATAATAATTAAAAAGTTGTATAAATTTTTTAAGAGGATTTAAAAAATATGAGTTCAATAAAAAAAAAATCAAAATTTGCACAAAATGTGAGCTTACAATTGTTCTAAATCTAATGCCTATGAAACTTAGGAAACAATTTTTTTTTTTTGGGATTCTTTAAAATTTTTTTTATAATTAAATTTTATATTTTAGATACCAACAAATCACATAATATACTAAGTTAACTTTATATATTTTTTAAGATTCAAGAATAGAAATCGAAATTTTATTGGAGTTATTTTTAAATCTGAGAGATTTCAATTTTAAATTTGGATTAAATTTTATTAAAAACAATTTAATTTTTATATTTTCCAAGTTTTAGATAGACAGTTAATGAACTATATTTTAAAAATGAAAGATCTCAACCATCCATTTTCATATTTAATAATTACAATAGTAAATATAATACATCATTCACATCTAAATTAATTAACTTTAGAGGATTTTTATTTTTTGAAGTAAAATTTGCATAAATGACACTTGCATGCTGATTTGTCAAGAGATTTATTTCATAAACTTAATAAAAAAATATATTCATAAACTTGATATCACATTTCAATTTAAAATCTTTACGTATAAATTTATGAATCATTCTCATTTATGTATTTTTCATTAAGCTCATTTCTTTCTAACATGAGATTTCCATTTGTACTTGATTTTTCAATAATTTTCCTTTAAATATGAGCTTTCACATTAGATTTGAATTCTTCCATGAGCAAATTTTTTTTTTCTTGATTTAAATATATGATACCACCTAAAACTTTTTTACTTCTATCAGTTTGGATACATTAGGTGTAACTTTACTCATTCATATGGAGATGATCATCACAAAATCCGACCACCTTCTCCATACTCATCTCTGTTGAACCATCGGTTTTGATATAACTTGTTGACATCGAGCAGTCCAATTCCTTGAGAGATATGTTTTATAAGCTTAATGAGAAAACACAATCGTAGGCCTAAGATTACACTCCAACTCAAAATCTTAAGATAATGAATTTATAAATTCTTTCAATTTATATATCTTTTCAATATGGAATTTTTAGCCATATTTGATTTTCCAACGCGCGCGCGTGTGTATATATATATATATATATAGAAATACAAGTCTTGCTTTACACATATTAATGCTTAATTAAAAGTTTCCATATATATATATATATATATATATATATATATAGAAATCCAGATTTTGTTCTACACATATTAATGCTTAATTAAAAGTTACCAATCCAAACCACATATTAACTACTAATAATAATTAAGAACAACAAAAACTATCCCTTAATTATATCACAAAAAACATTATAGTACTTAACAATATTGTAATTAAAGTATATTTAAAATTTAGCCAGTTCCATTCCTATGGCTATGTGTGTTCACAGAACGAATACTAGGAGTATAATGATGGTGTTTAAGATCATGGTCCTCAACTTCAACCTCATTGTCCTCTACTAGGGGGCGGTCACCACTCCATTTTTCAGATTCGTGTCTTTCAACAGCTAAGTCTTTCTTATTTTCAGCGAAGCAAGGTTCCACCATCATCAAGGTTAGAGCAATCACTAGAACCCACCTCATATATTCGAATTTTATTCTTCCTATTTTGTGATCTGTTGCGAAAATCAAACAAAATTTGTAATGATATGAATTGCTTAATATTGGTAACTAATTAAAGAATTATTGATCTGATGATAATAAAAATATATGCATATTTAAATATTCTTACCCAACTAATTAAGAGCAAAGACTTAGTTTAGTGGAGGAGGAGGACATATATATAAGATATTTATATATATAGAGGGCTTATCTTATGATATTCACAATAATATATAATAGAAATTTTGTAATGGGTTCTCCACCAAATTTATATATGGAGCTTTAATAATTGTATAAAAAATCATTTTTAATATGATGAAATGATGGATTTCGAGAAATTTTTGTTCATGTTGGGGACAATTTATCTCCAAATTGGCAATGAAAAAGCAAAAAAATGACCATTATTTTTCATAACAAAATTGATTATTAAATTAATATTAGTCTAATAATAATAATAATAATAATGGCATTGAAAATTAAAGTAATTAATTTTAATTTACAAATATACTAAGGATTCTATTTTTTATTAGACTAAAAAAAAGTTTTTTTTTTTCCTTGTAAATCTCTTAATAGTAAGAAATGAAAATGTTGTTGAGACAAAATCATGAAGACAAAAGAGAGTGATGACTGCTGATATATATATCTAGTGTCAGAACAATATAAATAGTGGTAAAATAATTTTGCGTTTTTGCAAATAAAATCTATGGTCTCTTAATAATTAAGAATATGATATCCTAACACTATCAGTCAGTCTTAGGTGATATGACAATAAACTTTATTAAAAAAAAAATTTACATACTACTCCTATTTACTAAAGTTCAAAATCACATCATATTTTTTATATTTTCTCCAAATAAATTTTTAATTAAAAATGAATCACACTATAATGAATAACATTGTGAGTCAATTATATGATATATTATTAATTTTTTTAATAAAGTTCATGTCATGTCATATGAGACTAACAATGTCAGAGTATCAAATATTTAATTATGTTGCTAATCATAATTATTAAAATCGAATCGAATTGATTGGTCAAATTAGAAAAATTGAGAATCAAAGTAAAGAATGATCCGATCAGTTTTTTAAAACTTATCTTTTAAAAATCAGTTAAAAAACTGATAAATCAGCAGGTTAACCGATGAACTGATTAAATTGAACTGATTTTTTCGATTCAAATGGGTCAAAAAAAATTTTTTTATTATTTATTTTGTTGATAAAAATAATAAATATCAAATTATATTTATTTTCATCATATATATAATAAATGTTAAATTATATATACATATATTTGTATATCGGTTTTTTCGGTTTAATTAATTCGATTTCGATCGAACTTCTGATCTTTTATTTTCACCGATTTTTTAATCGGTCCAATTCTAAAAATATTATTGCTAACCCTAATTTAAAAAAAAAATTAAAAAATTCACAACAAAAGCACAAAACCACATTATACATTTTTAAACTTAATTTCCCCATTTATATGTATATTAAGTTCAAAAGTTGTTTAAATATTTTTTTACCATATGTCAAATAAATTTTTGAAAAACTAAATTTATATAAAATTAATTATCTTATCAATATGTTTTCCACATTATTTTATTTTAAATTTCAATTACAATTAATTATACAAACCAATAAATTATAATATCTTTTTTTTAATTTGCCTACACTATAAATTTAACTAATATATTTTATTTATATTAACATTTAAAATTATCAAAATATAATATTTAAATTTAATAAAAATAATATTAATTCACAAATGCTAAAATATTTTTTTTAAAATATATAATTAAAACCAATACAAAGAGCATACTCACAACAAATTTATAATTACAGTTAAAATTTTAAAAATATTTAAATTTAGTCAAGACTTTTTATTTATTTATTGTAATTATGACACTAATTACATAATTAAAAATAATATTAAAATAAGAATTTTATTCTACAAAAAAAATAATTCTTTATTTAAATAAATAATATTTTTTATACATAAAATAAAAAAATCTTTTTTTTCAAGTCCTGAGTTATAATCCTAACATAATCGGAAATTTTGGAGGCCAAAATCTCCATATAACATTGCAAGGCCACAAAAATTACCTAAAAACAAAATCTAAAGTCTAAACCAAAAAGCTATAAAATATAAATCCGTACAATTTTTCATTTTTAACTATGAAAACGTTTATAGTTATCATTCTATAATTATTTTTCTTAATTATGAGAATGCAAATCCATACAATTAAGAAAGAAATGCTCCTACTTATAATGTCTTATCTATTTTTTATTTATTTATTTATCATATATATAAGAAACATAAATATTCTTGTTTGAGATATGAATTAGTTGTGACCATTAATAATAATTTTCAATTTTACCATGTACCATCTAAATTAATATATATATTTTAATTTGAAAATCCTTATATATATTGAGATATAATTTAATGATAAGTGTATATTTTTCGAAATAATAAATTTAAAATCAATTTTCTTTCCCTAATATAAAAAAAAAAAAAATTAAAAATTCTTCAAAAGAAAAAAATGGTAAGTTTCAAACTCCTTATCACTTCTTATATTAGGGAATTTATGTTATAGGTTGAGAGATCATGTCCAATAAATATATATTTTTTAAAAAAATTAGCATATGCCTCCTTCCTGAAAATTTTGAAAATTAAAATTTTACTCTCTTAAATTTTACTATACTATAATTTTAGTGATAAGTTTCCATTATTTTATTCTAAACTTTTAAAACTTAAAAATTGTCTTTAATATGCTAAGAAAATAATAATAATTCTTTTAAATTTTATTTTATTTTATTTATGGTGTACATTATAATTAATTTTCATTTACACATTCCATTTGGTAAGGCCGTTATTGGCCATTAAAGTTACTTGTTCAATAATAAATTAATATTTTTGTTTTTGAGGATGGCAAATTAATATAACACAAACGCAAAATGAAGAACGTGCCGTGTGGTTCCTGAGTTGCGTCCATCGCCGTTAATGAAATGATTTTTTTTAAGATAAAAGGAGAAATTATATTAGATATAATCAGAAAAATACAATAATGAAAATTCAAGCTCTAAGTTAAAATTAATAATTCTTAAATTTCTAATACATCACCGAAAATAAAAATTTAAGAGAAGAAAATGTATCAACAAAACTGTCACAACATAACCTCAAATAAAAATAAAAATTAAAAAAAATACTTTAAAAAAATTGAATAGATTCAAATTTGAGAAATTTGACAAGTCAATCTAAATTTTAAATTTTTATCAAAAGTTGATGGACACTTAAATAATAAAAAATGACTGATAAAATATAAATTTAATTATTGAAAGATTGAGTTAAAGAATTTTTACCAGTAGATTATGTAGAAAACATAAAATATTGAGGTTTCGTTTGAATTAAAAATTTTGAAATTTATAAAATTTATTAAAATTTATAAAATTAAAAACTTAGGTTTTCTATTTTATAAATTTATAAAATTTTACTTATTTGTACTTAAATAAAATCCATAAATTTTATAATACTTTTATAATAAAAAAATAATTTATAAAAAAATATTCATTAATTAAAATGAGAGATTTTTTAAAATCTCATTGTCTATATAAGATTTTAAAAATTTTCAAAATAAAAAATTATTATGAACAATAAATTTTAAAAAATTCATAAATTTTAATTTTAATTTTAATAATAAAATAATAAATTTTGATAAAATTTCTCATTTAAATTTCATCAATCTAAATATGATAAAAAAAAAAAAAAGATAAACTAAAAATTTAAGGTATTAGAAAAAAATAAATGGCAGCCCAAGGAAAAGTTCGGATCTGAAAAATTTTGAAAATCAACGAAATGATGCATATTATGTTGCCTTCCCGGCACATTATCCGTTTGCTCCGTAAAGACAAACGCGAATTTCAAAACCCCAAAAGAAAACGTTGAAAGTTAGTTGTCTCGTGAAACAAACCACCAAACGGCCAAACATTGCGCGCGGACCACACTATTCTCGCTAAAATCTTTCCAACTCGAAACTCACATTACAAAACAAAGTCCAATTCTCACTCCCAAACGCACAACAAAACGATCAATTAAACTGCACGCAACCGCCAAATTTTTTTAGATCTGCCATTCTTTGTTTTTTTTGTTCTTTCAGGTTCTCGGATCTCTCACCATGTGGCGTTCTCTCTGGCGATCCATCGATCGCTTCTCTATCCAACACTTCAAGTACGCTTTTTCTAATTTATAAGCTTCGTTCTCTATATATGTTGAGATTAATCTGTTTAAGGAATCCAAATTTGAATTTTTATTAGGTCAATTGGGAAATGTATGATCTGTTGATAATTTTTTTTTGTCAGAATCAATTTGCTGATTTTGTTGTTATGTATGATTTATCTGATGAGATTAATATGTTTTGTTGAGAATTTTATGATTTTGTTGTTGAGATAATATCCATGGCGAAGTTTCAAGTCTGGCTGCATTTTGAGTTTTACAGAAAAATTTAGTGGATTATGAGTTAAATTTGCAAGGTCAGCTGGTGTACGAGTATGAAGTGATTTAGGTTCCTCAGTAGGTGTCATCACTATGTCTACAGAATACTTAAAAGGGTTAATGAATTAATCAAATTTTGTTTAATGATATTTTAAGGTTAACTGAATTCCTTTGATTTGTTATAATTTGGTTTTAAGTGATGCTGGTTGGTGTGTTACAAGACAAAGAGGACGGGGAGGAGAGAAAGAAGGGAGGAAGAAAGGAAGAGAAAGATAAAGAAAATATGAGAGAGCCTAACATTTGCTTCATTGTACAAAAATAACACTTCTGTAACTGTACCATTTATTTTTCATTTGGTGGGGGGAACACTTTTCCTATCGGTATACTTAGTATATTGTTTAGAGTGTAAACAAAAAATATATACAGTCGACCCCAATTAATTTTGGGATTAAGGTTGAATTGAGTTTACCTAGTATATTTTGTTTTCCTTGTTGTCCTCCTCCTCCTCCTCAATATTATTATTATTATGATTTTAATCTTTTTTGTGGACCCAGATACGTGATTAATGAATTGCGGGAGATTCAAGTTGTGGATAAGCATAACAAGGTAACTTAAGTCACCTCTATGTAATTTCATATAGTTTGTTGACGTAGTCCATGATATTTTGTTTTTATAAATCATCAACTGAATTCCTCCTGTCTTTCCCTTTCAGGAATTAGTTGTAGATCTTTTGCAGTCCATAGTCGAGATAGTTACTTATGGTGATCGACAAGATCCACTGATTTTTGAGTATGAAATGCTTATACCAACTCCTCTTCCATGTGGCTTGCTTGTTGGTATTTTGAAGGTATTGAAAGAGTTATTTTTTCACTTCTGCAGATGTTTTATGGAATACCAAGTTTTGGCAGAGTTTGTTCGTGTGCTAAAGATCAGCAGAAATTCAAGAATTGAGGCACCACTGCTTCAGTATCTTAGTATAATGATCCAAAACATGGATAATGAACACGCAATTTGTAAGCTGTGAAATATCTATTACTACGTATTACATTACGTGTAGTTTGTGTACTAAACAAATTTTTTGCTGGTTACTTGTGTGCTTGTTCTTGAATTAAGTATAGTGATCCATTTGATGATTCTATACCCAGACTACTGTTTGAGCAATGACTACATCAACAGCATTATAGCACATCAATACAAATTTGATGGGGGAGATCTAGCCCCATATTATGTATCATTTTTGAGGTTGAGCTATTCCTTCTTTGAAACTGTTAACTTTGTTGAAATTCATCTACTAGTTGCATTATCATAAATGTTGCTTCTCTTGTTTGTTTAACTTTACTAATGGAAGTGGCAGTGCATTTTCTTGACTGATACTAATGACCTATTTTTGTTCTTGAATCAGAGCAGTGAGCAACAAAATAAACAAAGACACACTTTGTCTTCTTGTAAAGGTTCAGGGGGTAAGTTGAACTCATGCGCATGATACTTCTCTCCATATTTTGATTCATTATTTTGACCATGATTTAGAGTGAAATGCTTTCGTACTTTATAAAGCAGTAAAGCATGTGTTTTATGATGGCTAAGAAAAGGAAGTTATAGGGTTGGGCCTTTGATAATCAAGCCATAATTAAGCTTACACTGATGAAGTCAGATTAGAGAAGTGATTTTAATTAAATTGCTACTGCAAAATTTATAATCTCCATTCCTCTTGTTTTGTAATTATATAAGACTGTTGCCGGGTATGGCTGGTTGGTAGTTGATAACTATCTGGGCCTTGTATCTTGTTCTGTACTCGAAGCAATCACTTTCTCTCTCCCGCTCTCCCAACTATAAAATACTTTTGCCTTAGACTGTTGCTACATGAGGTTAATTTGATTAGTTAACTATTAATGCTAGGAGTTTCAAGTCCTGAGTTTGGATCCAGGCAATGGGTGATGAGGCCAAAGAGAGGGGCAGAGTGTGGCTATTCCCCTTTCTGCTGCCAAGTCAGTGGGTGCAAAGAAAGACAGAGCAGGCTTTTGTTGATATTGGTTTAATTAAGAGGGGAAAAAAGATGTTTGGATTTGTCCATTTTGAAACTATGTTACATGATCAAGTGCATCTGTCTGGTGTATCATGTGTGCTACACTTTTATGCCTTTGTCAAACATGGTTAATAAGCTGCATGTGGGCTCACTTAGAAAAGTGCATGGTTCATATACATACACATATGCATGCTTGCATATTTATATTGGGATCAAAACATATTGGAGCTGCAAAAATTCATTCACACATTCTTGCATGTGTATATCCTGATTTTTGTCCATGGCTTCAAGTAACTCTTTGTATCATTTGTTTCTTCTGATAGCAGGATTCTGTAGTGTCTTTTCCTCTGTATACTGAGGCTCTTAAATTTGCTCAGCATGGGGAAAAGATGATCCAGACAGCTGTGCGTGCATTAACTCTGAATATATATAATGGTATTTTACCGTCAAAAGTTTTGTGCTACACAGCAGAAGAGGGTCATGTGTAGCTTGTAACAGAATTATTTTGAATTGCAGTTAGTGACAGTATGGTTTATCAGTTTGTTTCAACTCCTCCAGCTTCGAAGTACTTCTCGGATTTGGTTCATGGCTTGAAAAAGCAATGCATTCATCTAGACAGCATTGTCCTTTCTACAGAGTATTTTTCTTTCATTATCTTAGATAGGTTATGTGATTTAACAATAGTTCAAGCTAGTCGTAAACAAACTATTTGTATGAGAAAAAACTGCTTGACCTTTATGCAGGGGTACATGCACTAATCAAAGAAGAAAGGAACTACTTGTGGAAACTGATAAAATTGTTGATGATCTGTACTACTTTAAGGATATTCTTTGTGTTGGTGAATCTGGTTTGAGTGAAGTGGTTACCCAGAATCTTCTCAACTTGTTTATATTTCCTATATTGCTTCCATTACTTCAACTGACGCAGAATGATGTGAGATATTATTCCCCTTAACTTGCCCTTTACATTTTTATTTTGAACTTTGTGAGATTTTTTCTGGGATCACTTTAAGATGTAGACATCTTAATTATATGTTATGTCTTTCTTTTCTCTTAAAATATAAGGGGCTGGTATTTTGTCAGGAATCATTTTTAAACTTGCTTTTTAATATGAAAACTGAACTAATGGAGTGTGCTAATCGTAGATTAAATACCCCTATATCTTCTGTCTCAACTAGAATGAGTTACCTATGGGAATTATAACGAATCCAAATCATCATGGTTGGACTTGGGAGACGTGGAGAAAGTTCCAATTTTGGCATGTTAAGTAATATTTATTTGAAAATTTTCTATATTAAATATTAAATATTTAATTTTACATTTTTCTTTTATTATACAGGGTTCAAATCTATCTGCCATTACTTCTCTGTACATAGTTTCTCTTCTTCTTCAAGTTATTGGTGGAAAAAATATTATTAACTCTGTGGCTGAAATTGTTCTATACCATTTTATGCCAAGCCTGAGAGATTCTAGTGAAGGCATTACAGAAAATTCGTTTTCCAACCATTTGAATAATGTGCAACAATTGGTCTGTTGTGGTTCTGAGTCAAAAAGAGCTGAAAACATCAGTGGGAATCTTTCCAGCGAGCTTATATCATCCAATCCTCATTCTGTAAACGGCTCTGTGGATGATAATGTATGTCCAGAAAGGTTTGTAGATTCTATATGTAATGAAGTTTCTTGTTTCATGATGTAAATGGGAGTAATATCTCAAGGAAAGGGACATTCTCCATTTATAAGATTAAGTGCAGTTGCAAATTATCTGTCTTGCAGTTATTAACTACATATAGGATTCTTGGATCCCAGGTGAAATCCTGCACAAGAACAGGAATTTGATGGCAATTAGTTGAATTTTAGATCCTTATTGATAGATCAAAACATATTAGTTGTTTTTGGATGTAGTCATATCTCATCTATTATATGAATAAATGCACCATAGTGGTATGTTAGTATCAGTGAAAGAAGGAAATTTCACAAATAATTTTGGTGGTAGAGGAAAAAGGGAAGTTAGAATGGGAGTAAAGTTGTCAATATTTGGAAGCTTACTGAAAATAATTTGTGGGACAACTTTGATATGTATGAATACCTGATTCTTGTAAGTGGGGAATGCTCAGGTAGAGTTGTGTACAGTATAAATTTATGCAAATTGCAGTAATTGGGCTTAATATCCATTTCATAGGAGTGTAGACAGAAAGCAATTCTAATGGTCAAAATTTACAATTCTTCCTTTCTGCAAGGGATTAAATTGTATATTGGGTGCTTTCACCAGGCAAATTATAGTGTATGGGCAGAGCAGAGGACTTGATATCAGGTGTGTCTGATATTGTGTTGGTGTTTCACTATTGTGCAGCTCCAGTAAAACTCTTCTAGTGCCTGTAAGCTTTGAAGAATGGACTGACTTTGAACCTCATTCAACTGTAAGAAACATCACAGGCAACATATCTAACATCAGATGTTTTCAGTTCATTGAGATTTTAGATTTATTCATGGTGATTGATATCTTAACAGTTCCAGAAGAAAAAAGATGAGCAGTGTCTTAAGCTCCATTTATTTAATATTGTATCTAAGGCAGATAAGATTTATTATGCTTTGTTTTATATCCAGATGAAGTGCCTGCAGGCTAGTATATTCATTTTTCTGTATTACATTAGGTATTGTGTGTCTTTATGCTTATAAAATTGTTTTTGATGCAGGAATGGAATAATGGCATTTATTTTGTCTGACAATCACAGCCTCTTGCTAGCATCTCTATTTTTATTGCTTACTTTAGCAGAAAGTAGAGGTATCGTTTATTTACTGGTTTTAATATTGTACAGATTTAGTACTAAAAAAATGAAATAATACATTGTTTTATGTTACTGATTTTTTTCTTGGGTACAGATGTTGAGCATTTACTGGCTTCTTTGATCAGACTAAGTGCTATGCAGCATGGGATGGTAAATAATTGCATATGTTTTGCTTGAGATTTAAATTCATCAGCATGTCTACATTTAAGTTTTCTAATAATAATTTCAAATGAAAATGTAACAATTTCTCCTTCATGTTCTCTTTCAATGTTCCTTTTGACTTTCCCACTGGCCATTGGGAACTGGGAAGCAAATTATGCTTTCAGTTGCATCTTTCCCCCTTTTCAATTCAAGGGGGATGCAAGCATTTGAAATTATGACCTACTTTGCTCTAAGCAAGCACTTGATTACTGTGCCTCATGGCAAAAAAAAACTGTCATTTGTGTGCCAGATCAGATAAGGTCTTCTTTTCTTTTATCAAAAGATGGAACCAAACTGTCGCTTATGTGAATAATTCACCATTGCACATGTTCGCTGTTGCATTGTTAAGCTGTTAATTATTATTGTTTTACTTGGCATCTGTTGGGGTGATATCCAGAGTTTTACCCTCTGATTTGTTCGCATGCATGATGCATGTGCCTCCTAGCTAGTGGTTGGTTCTTGTAGAAGGTTTTCTTTCTTGTTCTGGGATAAACACATACATAATCTCCCTTGATTTTATTTTGGAATATACTTTTTTTTACTAGTTAATACTTATTTTCAATTTACAGAATTGAGTTTTAGGTAGAGCCGACTCGATACAATGTACTATTAGAGCTCAACTTGATTAAAAAACTTAAGGCTTGAAACTCGACTCAAGCTCAATTGAGTTGTACTATCCACCCTCGAGTTTGACTCAATGGAAATATTTGAAATATTCGAGCTCAAATTGGTTTGGCTTGATTAATATTAAAAATCTAGATATTTTTCTTTAGTAATCTCAAGTTAATACTAGGACAAACTTGAATAAGCTTGATTTAATAAATTGTTATTTAAATATTGTATAATATATAACATACTTGAATTGTATTAAATATAATGCTCGATTAAGCTCATGAACCACTCAAGTCAAGTATTGTAACATTCAGACTTGGCCCAAATTGATGCTAGAGTTTGATCTCTGTTTGATTGAAATCAAGTAGAATTTGAATAACTCAAGTTAGAGTAGCTCTAGGGATGGAACTAGATTTTAAAATTTAGGGGGCCAAAAATTAAGATGAGAAGGAACAAAGATATAAAATTATAGGGTTATATGAACTATATTTAAATTATATGTGATATAGTTATAATTTTAACAATATACGAGTACAAAGAAAATTTAGGATAATTTTAAAACCAAGTACACACTTTTAAATAAAAAATATATAGAATACATATGTAAGAAATATAATTTTAAAAATCGTAGGGGGCCAATATCAACATGTATATTTTCAAAAAAATATATGCAAGAAAGATGGGTAAAAAATATAATCATTGCCCCTCAAGCCATAGCTTGGTTCTGTCCTTGAGTAGTTCATGAGTAACTTTGTTCATTTCCACCCTTAGTTTTAGGACCATAAGCATATTTGGTTGAACAAATTTTTTGCACTGCACTCTGTTTAAGAGCAACAACTTCTTCTACTCTTCTAATCAACGGCGGAGCTAGGTACTAACGGGGGGACCGAAATTTTGAAAAAAGAAAATTATATATATATATATATATATATATATATATATATATGCTGTGTAATGTGTTTTCTATTTTACATTTCTTTGTTTTTTTTTTTCAATTGCATTGGGCCTTTTTAACTTTATAATTTGGGCTATAAAGTAAATGGCTAACTGATACAAGTAGTTTTTTTCTTTTGAATATGCTCATACTTTACATCACATTCAGAAATTTCTCACAAGTAATTAGTAGATGCACTCAAAACTGAATCAGTCTTTTCTCTAGGATCAATTATCCATGACTTTTTGCTTTTAATAACACGCACAAAATAATAAAATACATAAAAATCTTTGAGTAAGAGTCGTACTTTTATAAGCTTGAAAATCCATTGCTTATTTAAGGCAACTAAATGTTGCAGACATTAATTTTCATTAAAAAACAATTAATGCTCTACACTGATTAAGCACACAAAGTTCAAGTCCAATTGGATTGAAGGTTAATTTTTATCTTTCTTGCCTTTCTTGGCCCCCTCCGGTTTGTAATCTTGGCTTCGCTCCTGCTTCTAATGTTTATCATCATCTTTGCTGAACTCATTTCCTGTGCCACTCAACAGCCAATTCACAATCCTATCTTGCTTCATGCCAATAAGATTTGGCGAAAGTTTTCAGCTGGCTTTCCACCACCTAATATGATCCTTCTTCTTTATCTGGCTATTATATCTGTAGTATGTTGTCCAATAACAATATATCCGCATTCTTGAAAATTTTAACTCAAGGTTGAGTTGTTTAGCTGCATACCTCGAAGACTAGCTTGAGATCATTATGTCATTAGTAATAATCAATCTTTGAGTCTAGCAATTCCTTGACAAACCCGTGGATTTTTTTATTTCCTCACATCTCTTTAATTCTTCTATGCTTTCCCTTTCATTTCCAGGATCATGACATCTCACCTTCGCAGATAGTTGATGGGAGTATCCTTGTAAAGTTTATGCCACAGGTATATGTACTGTCTGATAATTGTTCCCTTTTATATTCTTGATGGTCTTTTAGTATCTGTACCATACTTCTTTCTATGGCCTCAACAATAATATGTTAAACTATCCCTAGCTTTACCTGACCCATTACTTTGTGTGTCTTGGTTCTGTAGGGCTTTCATTGTCATGATGAACTTCTTAATATGACTTTTACAGATTTTAAATGCGTCACTGAAGTTTTTAGCTAGTGAACCACCGATCTCTATACAAATACAATGGCATATAGGATGGTTCCTGCTGAAGCTACTAGTTTTACAAGGAAAGAGCCTTGATCATCATAATTTGCTCATGTTTAATGTAAGGATTCAGCTGATTTATAATCATTTCCTGTTATATTTAACATTGGTCTGCATATTAGGAGTATTTTTGCTTGAATAAAATAGATGGTGTTTCTTGCTTTGCTTGTTTGACTGGTTAGACTAGGTGGAACTCCGCATAATTTACTTTCTGCTTTCCACACCTAGGAGCAATTCCCAAGAGGTTTATTTAGCATTCAAAAGTTGTTAGTAATCTGTCATAGTTTTTCATCAAGAAAATGTGTTGTGGCTGCATATCCTGAGTTCATGGAAAGTTATGATATGCAATGTAGTTTCCAGCGCAGATTTTATTACTTGCTCATCAAAATTATTGATATCAAATCTGAGTCTGAGCAACAGAACCATCCGGGGCATGGTTCTGGCATTCTGGGTTATTTGTAATGTTCCTATTTGCTGCATTTTTTGTTTCCAAAATTTATCGACAATAGGAAGGCTAGTTTACTGGCTAGATTTTAGAAGAGTAAGATTAAACCAATGGTTGGCGACTGGAGGAGCAGGATTACTGTTCTAAAATTTTGTAGTATTGATATATAAAAGGTATTGCTCTATTTGTACATCTCAGATTAGCATTCATGAATAGTGATGGCAGTCAACAATGAAGCAGAAGAAAATTTGCAATCATGATCAAGAAAGGGGGGAAGAAAATTGCTGATTCTGTGGATCTGAAGCAAATAAAATTTGAAACAGAATGCTAATATTGAGGGTACATTAGGAAGAAAAATTATTATAATCAGAAAATCACCAACCTTGGCCAACATTCCTGCAAATTGATGACAGGACCTCTGGTAATGAACCATCTTTGATGATCATCAGCTACAAAATGAAGAAATATTTTGGTACTTTACATATCTAAGGCAAATTTGTGACAGAATAATTTAGGAAGCAGTATCCCATTGCTCATACTTGTTTGGAAATCTTCTACTTATTTCTTAGTTCTTTTTCAGCTTTGATGGTATGTTTCCTCTTATTGTGATACCTCTGCCAATTAGGCTCTACAAATGGTACTTATCATGGGGTTTGGTGTGTTGATGCTTGGAAGTGATACTATACTTGTCCTCTGACTTGGTTTTTGTAGTGAGTTATCCAAGATTTCACCTTTTCCATTGGAAGTTCAGGGATGATCTTCTGAGTTTTTTTGTCTTTTTTATTATATTCTTGTACAGACTATCTCAACATTATACATCATGAAATAGAACTCAAGTTTTATCACTTTTAACACCATTCTGAGATTCAATCTTGCACTCGAAGAAGCAAATAAAAATCACCATGTACCTTGCAGTGATTGCTTATTGACATTGCTTTACAATTGTCTCAAACTTTCTAAAGGTTTATATTTTTTAGTTCCCATTGACAGACCTCATATGAGAAGTCCCGTGAACGCTTTCAGAAAGAACTTGATGGATGCTGGTTTGATAATATCCTGGACACTTTGAGAAATGAATGGACTAGCTGTAAGAGAGGTAACTATTAATTGCCTAGAGCTGAATGTCCTTGGTTGTAGTCTTCTGTTAGGATGTGGTGGTCTTTAATAATTGTACTGTATAGTTGCCCGATGGAGATACAAAAAGATGAAATGGAAATGATTCTTGATTGAATATTTTATGTGGAACAATTTTTCTAGACTCTTCTCATCTACTATGACTTCATGTACAGCTCTTGAGAAACCATCTGAATCCAAAGATCCTTTTTTCCTACTAGAGCTTGCTGTTTGCCTGCAAATTACTGATGGTATGTCACATTTCCACACTAATTATGTATATCTCTTTGGTTTGCAAATTTTCTTCACAGGATGCAAATTACTAATAGCATGGCACATTACCTCACACCCTTCCTATTCTTTCAGGTGTAATTAACATTATTTGTAACTTGCAGGCAAAGCAACATCTTCTTACATTTCTTGGCAGAGAATGGTTGACATAGTGAAGGTTTGTTTCAGTTATTTTATTAGATTGTCATGACAAGCAATGCTATTAATTTTGATGGATGTTTTATTCGTACATTGCCATCAAGTTCACATCTAATCACTCCTGGCCAGCATTCTGCAAGTTTTTGGTCTGCTTTTACTCTAGTTTTACAATACTTGTATTTTTTATTTGGTGTGTGCTTATGCATTGGTTTATTCTTGCAGTAGTTCGCATGATAAATAGCTGTATGCAGCAAATGTCTCCTACTGTTATTTCAACATTTATTTTTTGTTTGCCTCCTGACTGTATGATGAGATTTTTTGCGAGTATCTTTATGCTGTTTTTATTTCTCTGTAACATTGTTCATTCCACTGTATGGAATGTAGAACTCATAATTATTATGTGCAGGGTTTCATTCTCCATCTTCAGTTGAAGGCTTTTATTTGCAAAGGAGAGTTGCTTGAAGAACCCTTGTTATGTCCTCTGAGCAGTCCTGTTAATTCTGGAAGCACCCATGCTTCAGATCTTTCATCTGCAAGCTTTGGGTCAGAGATTTCCTTAGGTTGGGCATCATTAAAATTTTAATTGTGTCTGATTTATGCTTCCGTAACAAGTATTCACTCTTTTGCAAAATATTTGCAGGATCTGGGATCCCTTGCAGGATTGCCTTTTCAAATGCTGGAATTAGAGATATTTACATGATACCTGTGACAAGAGGAACATCTGGGAAATTGCTTCTTGTGGAAAAACATCCCTTCCGCAGTCAACGGGGAGTCATCATTGCAATTACTCCATTGGCAGCATTGAGTGTAAGTCTTGATTTTATCAAACTTGAACTTCTCATGGGTTTAGGGAATGTGTTGATTTAGGTCTGATTAGACCAATGAAATTATTCAAGCCATGGCCTTAGCAGATATTGTTCAAGCACTAAATTTTATTTATCAGGGCTATGGCTGGAGTGCCTTATGCCATTGGAACATGCAATGCCAGGATTTAGAAAATGCCACATATGCATACCTAGTGAATTTATAATATCATGCAGGCTGCAGGCTAGTATCAGAACTATGCAAAGTCATGCATCGTGCCAATGCTTCTGGCCAAAAATCTGTCTAAACATCTCTTAGGATGGTAGACAGATGAATGATTATGACATCTAAATGTGCTGCAATGGTTCCACTTGGAAAAAATAATTTGTAATGCTTTCTTTAATGAGAAGTGCACTGCAGATATGAGGAAAATGTGAGCATTTTTTTTTTCAAAAAACTAATGTTTTTGTAAAAATTTAGAAAGGTAGTTGTGGAGACCTCAATAGATTATAAAGATATTCTTCAGCCATAACTAGGTACTAAAAAGTTAAGATCTATCTCCTTGAGTTATGCCTATCCAAATGATGGATAATCTCTATATTCAGAAAAATCATACAGAAAAAAAAGCATGGTATAACTAATTTAGACGTCATATATGAGAGAATATTATTGCCGAATCTGGGGAGAAAACAATTGAAGCCAATGAGGTTGATAGACCTACAATATCTTATATGCTGGGAAGTGCTAGCTACTGTTGATACCTCTGTAGGCTTGCATTTAGTGAAGTTCTAAAAATATTTGCTCTGCTGCATTGATGGAGATGATGGATATTGAGAACTGGATGGAGTCCTGAAAGAAAGTGAAGAAAGGGTGAGTTTTTTGCCATGTCGAAGTTTCTACATGAATACTAGAAAGTAGAACCGTAGAAGTTTTTGTTGTTCATTGGTGGCCGTATCACATGATTCAAAATTCTCTGTTTTTTTTCATCCTTTTCTGAGATCATTAGAGAGTATTAGATGTTCTTCAATACAATTTTGGAAGATGTAATTGGAGCTCAGTTACTTGTTATCAGCACACCCAACAGTGGAAACTTCACTGTTATCTGAATGCCAATTTCAAGTTGTGGAAGTGCAAATAGTTCTAAATTGTGGTCATATAATTAACCACACATCAGTAGAACTCTGCAAAAGAACCATGGATATCTAATTTCAGTATTGATATTGTTGATATCTGTCCCTTAAGATTTCAAGAGGTAAAGCTTGTAGCCAATATCTTTGATCATGCTTCCTTCTGCTCCACAAGCATTATTCATTGACATTCATGGAAGTTGCTATTCCAGCTAGCTAAAGGAAAACTTCAGTTGTACTGCTGCAAGAACAATAATGATTTATGCTTGTGAATACCCTTGTTATGGAAAGACTTTGCTAGTCAACTAAAAGCAGGGTATATGATTTGATTGCCAACAAAACAGGAGATACAAATGCTTAAGGAGAGTGCGCTGTACAAAGATGAATGATTATACTTTTTTTTCCCTGAAATAATGAATGATTATACTTTTGAGGTGTAAGTTGGTATAAAATTGAAGCCTGTAGGCATGAAGAAACAACACCAGGCAATGCATGAGGACTTGATGTAAGTTCAAATTTAATAAAATATACTATGTAATATAGCGGATTCTTCCAAGGAGTTCTGTGATTTATTGCAATATTCAGGATATGTTTTCAGCTTGGGATTCCCTGAGTGGTTTGGGATTAAGGCTCAGTTGTTGCTGTTGTATTTAGGATATGTTTCCAGTGAACTGGGTATGTTTACTGCCCATTCATGATGGTGTTGTTGAACACTGCCATTCATGGGTCTATTGGCCTTTCCCTGATAATTTTTCATGGATTCCATTCCCTCTATGTTCGGCACTGGATGCTTATATTCACATTATTAAATTTCCAGTTGTGCTTGCCAGTGTCCCATTGGTATAGGACAGTTTCGTAATCTCATTATTAGATTTAATTGCTTGTATTTAATTAAATATAGCAAGGATGTTGGAAAAGGTGCTACTGAACATTTTCTTTTTTCCACTTGAAACAGCCAAAGATAGATGAGGATCATCCTACATGGTTGCATCTCAGGATAAGAGACTTTGACCCAAGTTTAAATGGAAGTAAAACCAGGTGCTACAACTCGAACGGCACCAATCATGTTACAGATGGGAGATGGACTCTAGGTTTTCCAAGTGCAAAAGCTTGCGAGGCTGCTCGATTGACCATACTCGAGGAAACTAATAAGCAGAGATCTTCTGTCAGGACCGCACTTGCTTCGCTACTTGAAGACCAATCAGATGGTTCTGGTTAGGGAAGCTCCAATACAAGAGTTTGTAGGTAGGTTAACTAATCTCTCTCTGTTTTCATTTTCCTTTGAAAGTTTTGTTGTAACATAGATAGGAAACCTCTGCATGGTAAAGCTTAGTGATACCATTGCGATAACAATGTTGTTGTTTTGTTCTTTGTGTAATACGTTTAGCATGTGTAACAATTAACTGCAAAGCAAGTTTATTTAGTATTGAACATGTAATAGAAAATGAGTATAAACAAAAACATAATTTCTTTCACCATCTAAAAGTTGATACATTTAGCAGTCTTGAAGCTTGAGAGTCTTTAGCTCCTAAGTGAAAGGCCGTCTCAAACAAGTTAATTACATTTATCTTTTCATTCCTCTGTATTATTTATTAATTTTTGGCTACAATTTCTCTTAAGTATTTTAGTTTGTCTTGTTGGCATTGATAGGTTCTGTACTTATTTACGTTTTTTAGATAAGATATGACAGCAACTTTTGGTTAGCAAGAAAAAACATATTCTCTTATTAAACTAACAATATATAAAAGGTGGTATTTTCAGAGGTGAAATGATTTAGCATCTTTCCATATAAAATTGGGAATTGATAATTGAAAGACAATAAATGAAACTGGAGAAGATAAGCCTCAACTTTGTTAGACAATCCCAGTGTTTGGTTGCTTTAGTTAAAGCAAGGACAAAGGTAAAATTGCATGCTAGAAATTTTTGGCTGAATTTAGCTAAATTATTTATCAGCCCCTCTGTTATCTCTCTGTCTGTATACATAGATCGATAGTCATGCGTGGAGTACTGTGTTTGCTGACCATTTACCAGTGTTCAATTATTGCTAGACGACTTGTTAGAAGTGAAAAACACTCTCTTGCTTTAATTTATTTGGGTAATTCGATTTAGAGAATTACAAAACTACAGAACACAGATTTAATTTGGTGTTCCTATACCATGCTCCAGATCATAATTGAGAAGGAAGCAAGTCAATTTGATGCAAAAATTCAGTTTATAATCAGTACTTGTTCAGTAGTTTAGGGATATGAATATGAGATTGTTGCTAGAAACTCACTAGATTCTGGCAATGATCAATTAAAGATTGCAGAACCTACTCACGGATCATGAGTAAAGCTTTTCCAACTGTAAGGTTGGTTCATTTCTGGGCATTTAGATATACCTTAATGAAATATTTTATTAATTTAGTTCATATTTACAACTTAATTATTTTATAATTAGACTGATTAGGGCAGGAATTCTTTTAAATTTTGTAAATCAATAATTAATGTGGACTTATGCATAGATAAATAACCATATAAATGAGCTCCAATACAGAAGTACTGGGGGATATCTTCCATTATGTACAGACTTATAATTAAAATATTGTCCATAATACTTTTTAATTAAGAAATACCGTTGATAGATATAGGAAATGCAGAGTTATCTCTATTATATAACTGATTCGAGCTCTACCAATTACAGAGGAATAAAGCAAGAAATTATTAAGCTCTGGCAATCCAGTGGATGGAATTGGGGGTAAAAAAAAAAAAGAACAAAATCCTGATTATGGAAGCTTTTTAAATTAAATAAAAGATACTTAATACGAGAGTAAATAGTAATTAAGCATAAAAATAATGCAAACTTTTAGGAAAAGGAGTGAGTGGTACGTAATTCCATCACCTTTACATAAACAAGGCTGTCATGTCAAAATTAGAGCAACTTTTTTCTCCACGAAACCTTTAAACACTAAATTAATATATATATATTAATTTAAAAACTATTCTCTTTCTCTCTATCTCTCTTAGATATTGCTTTCACCCACATGGCCACGTCTAATAGATCAGAGATGCTTATTTGAAGCTTAAAAGCATAAAATGAGCGTCACTTTTGAGTAGATAATGCCATATTTTACTTTTAATATTGCTTTTATGTGAGACTAGTTGCTTTACTTTAAGCAAAAGAGAAAAAGATACAAACCCAGCAATAACCAGTGTGTGTAAGAGAGGGTACTATATATACAATACAATTTATGTACTCTCTCATCTCTAATACTTTACAATGTGTTTCCACACATAAAAGAAATTAAAGGGTTTGATGATGAAAGAAGATAAAAGATATATATATATATATATATATATATATATATATATATTATCCTAACTTTCACTTTAATTAATATACTTTTAATATATAATATATATTGGCTTGTAGAAGTTTTATTTTCGTATTAACTTATATATCTATCGAGATGTATTAAGTCTCTTCTCTAAATGAGCTAAATGAGTCTTAGAGTGTACATCTCTAAACTCGAGTTATATACTTAAAAGTTACCTCTTGAATACTAATTTTATAAGAATTCGAGGTTTTGATCAACAAAAGTTATAGAGAACAAAAACTATATATATATAAAGATTTAGCAAGTAACAGTTAGGAATGGCTTTTGTTACAGTTATTCTTTATATTTAAAACAAAGTTAAGCCGTTATTGGTGAGAAAGAGAGAGAAAGAAAGAGAAAGAGAAAAGATGAAAAGAGAAAGAATGGGTTAGAGGACTTAGCTAGGGTGTTTCCTAAGCAACTATATATTTCCTTCTATCTTTCATTCAAACACTTCTTTTGTGGCATTTGCAGAATTGCTTTGTTTGTTCAAATTATTTGGGTGCGCTTTGTATGTCTTTTTAGGCCAACAAAGATATAACCTTTTTGACTGGCATCTGGTGACTGATGAGAAAGAATGAACTCTCTCCCTCCCTACTTTAACTTTTTTTTGGATTATTTGTTATTGTTAATCACCAAATTACTATATAGCTACTACTAGTTGGGTCCTACTCACATATACACATTTGGTGCTGCATGCCTGTGTTTGCACTCTCTATATATATGAAATACTCTATTAGACTCATAGGTGTATTATAATGAATTACATACCCATTTTCACTTATAAATTGATTTCATGGAAACTAGGCGATTTTGCTTAATCTGCATTAAATAAATTGTAATAGTTGAGTGTTTGTCTTGTAGAGTAGAAAGTTATGAATTTAAATCTTAAAGTTTTTAATATGTTTATATATATATATGAAAAGAAGGCACATACACAAAGCCAGTGGAATTTGAAACATTCCCAACGATGACAATCCCCTTGTTTTTTTAATGTCATGTCATGTCATATACAAATGATATTTTCTTGGGGTTCACTACAAAAAATAAAAGAAAAATATTAACATTCTTTCTTTCTTAATTTATTTTCTTTCTAGTTGTTTGGAATTGGCTGGCTAGTTATCTATAGACTACTCTCTAGTTGTTCATGAACAATATAAGTGTGACTATATAAAGAGATTTTTTCTTTAGATTAAGTTTCTCTTTTCTTCTCTTTCGAGTTTTGATTCCTCTAACCCCATAATTTTTTTTTTTTGTGACCTTTACTTTTGAAGGAGACATTGAGACTGAAAGTATTAGCAGAAAACCCTAAAACAGATAAAAGTCGAAGATGATTGAGGAATGAAAGAGAGATCTCTCGTTTGCTGTGTAACCAAAACTATAAAATTTGTTTATATTGAAATGCGTAGAGATTATAAGATAAGTATTAGTATTAGTAGTATAGTGGTGTAGCTCTACTTTCTATGCAAGGGCACGCTATGGGGGAATATAAGACCAGCAGGGACCAAACATGGGCCACAACAAAGCAAATTTAAAACATCCACCTTAATTCTCATTAACTCTGTAATTGAACAAGAAACAAGAACTTTATTAAGATGCCTAGGAGGTGAGGTTATGCATGTATTATAAATAGTAAATTCTTAAGAATCCCACGTTGGAAAGTAAGAGTTCAACTAGAGGTACCTGTATATATATATGGACCCTAGAAAAAGAGACTCTTGTCGTTTATAAGTATAATTTGAATTTTGTTAATCAATGACGCTTTTTTTTTTTTTATAATTATTACTTAATTGTTGATTTTAGAAATGATATGCCATGAATCTCGTGTTCTTCCATTAGAAATTAGAATATATAATAGTGGTTATATATATGTTAAGAATATTATATGGCTCCCGTTGATTAAATACAAACATATTAAATGATTAATATATAAATAAATTTCTTAATCTTAATAAACTAGCTTTTAAGCTTGGTTCTTTCAAATTTATATTGAAAATTTAATATGATATCGGAGTTTAATCTATCCTTACACTTTCTCCTGTTATATCATAAACTGAGTTGGATTTAATTATATTTCTTGGCTCAATATATAATTTATTTTCAGATTTTAAATTTATTTTTTCATCCGGTATAAATTATCCTCATATTTTTAATTTTTTCACCTAATATGATTATTTCTCAGACTTAAATTTTATAAATTCTATTAAAAAATTTTATTCGCTTATTATCACTTGAGGGAGCAATATTAAGTTTTTAATATAAATTTATGAGAATAAATTTTAAAAGTAAGTTTGCTAAAGTTTGAAAGTTTATTTTTATATTATTTTTATATTAATCACTTAATATATTTATATTTAATCAATATGAAACTATTTTTCATATAATATTCTTAACAATATAAATATAATTTTTTTTTAAAACAAAAATAATAAATAAATATATATATAATCTTTAATTCTTTATATTAGTGTCGGTGGTCCTTCCATCTGAAATGTTTGTCCAAATATGAGGTTATGTTTTAAAAGCCCCAACCAAATCATATAATAATATATAGACGCGGTATTGAAACTCCCAAAATGATTTTTTAACACATTTTTCACAAAACCATGGCCATTGACTCACCGCCACTTTTTCCCATCCAATATGAAGAATTAAGTGGTTGTTTTATAAAAATTTTAATATAATTATTAATTTTTTTTTATCTCAATAATTACATTAAATTTTTTTAATTAATGATAATTATTAATTAGTACATAGTTATTAGATAATCGGATTGAGGGGGGTTGCTGTGTATTTTTATACAGCAACCCCTCATGTACCCCATTTTACCTATTTAAAAATATTTATAAAATTTTTGAAAAATTATATTTTGATAGTTTTTTATTTAATGAATTTATTGATATATTTTTTATGCTAAACAAAAATTATTTGGACAGAAAAAAATATATTAGAAATGCGTTAAATCTAGACCATTAAATATAACACATAAAATTTTTAATGTATTTTTTTCTATCCAAATGATTTTTGTTTAACATAAAAAATATATCAATAGATTCATTAAATAAAAAATTATCAAAATATAATTTTTCAAAAATTTTATAAAAATTTTTAAATAGATAAAATGGGGCACATGAGGGGCTGCTGTGTAAAAATATACAGCCCCCTCAACCCTAGATAATCAAGTAGTTATTATTTACAAAAATTTCAATTTAAATTTTTTTAAAAAAATTTCTACTTATTTAAATAAATAAAAAATTAAATTATCATTTTAAAAATAATATTTAAATAAAAAATAAAATATTAATATTTATCTTTAATGATTATAAATATAATAATAATTAACAGCTAATAATATTTTTAATAAATATTTATAATAATTAATTATTAAATAATAATTATTAATTATTAATTATCATTCGTTAACTAATAATTATCAATAATAATGAACAGCTGTTATAAATAGTTAAACGATACAAATTGAGGTGTAAGATGCTTGAATTAATTTCACTGAATAACCCATTTTCAAGGACCCTACGTCCCATACCTCTTGACTCAGTTTCTAACTTGTCGACTGAATTTTAAACCTTGCTTGTTGCACAGTGTAAATCAGCCCTAACTGAGTTCGACTCGTATGTTTTCTCCGAGTCAAGTCTATTAATTTTCCCATTAAAGCTACTCTACCTGTGGGACTACTAAGCTGCTTGTTTTTTTCACACGTTTTGATTCCCTACTGCAATTACGTTTTCTCCTATATATTATTTTTATGCTGTTTTAAGCTTGCAGCTTCAGTAATAATATTATGTGACCAACTCATGCAATTTCTTTTTTCGTGATAATTGAATGACTTTAAATTTTCATTTTTTTTGGAATTGAAAAATTGTAAATTTTTCTTCCAGAGTAAAAAGTTAAATATAAAGACTTCTTTTTTCTTTGTATAAGTAAATAAGAAAGAGATAATGTATTTTTTTTTTTAAATACAAAAGTGCAAGATAGTCTATTGCATGCATGTTAACAAGTTAGGTAAAGAAGAAAACTCCACCATCATCATGGGGAATTGTTATATTTAGTATTATTCTTATTCTGCTATGTATACAATGAACTCGAAATGTTAAATGCTAATAATAATAATAATAATAATAATAATAATGCAAGGGGTGGAAGCTATTCATAATAGAATCTCAACTGTTAATTTTTAAATTCAAGAACTGAGATTTTCTCTCTCTCTCTATATATATATAAAGGTAAATTTTATTATGGTATGACTTGAAATTAACTTGAAATAACCTACTATTTTATATATCAATCTAGAAAAAATAGTTAACTCAAGTGACACTAAAAATAACTAGCTAGGCTTGATAAATCAATTTCAAATTTCACTCTTTCCATGTGGGATATAATCTCACAATGATAAGTTGTTCAAGCTCCTCAAACAGCAAAGCACCGGTCAAGGTGCGGCTTGTTACAAATTTAGTAGAATATATAAAATTGACTGGTAGTTCTATTTCAAGACAATAAAAAAAGTAGTAAAAAAATTATTAAAACAATCATCAATTTTCTGATACAATGATTGTAGCACCATTTATAAACAACGTATCTCACATCCCTATCCATAAAAAAATAATAATAATAATGCTAACTACCCATATATATATATAAACACATTGAACTCTTAATAAGAGAAAATAAGAAAAAAAAAAAAAGCAAACCCACCAAACCAATGCTTTGGCCCCTTGGACTAAGGGAGTTCGTTATAACATTTGTTCTCAATTGATGATTTGTTTGCCCATTTTTGAAGGGAAGAAAAAGAGAGATAGAGAGGGTTCAAAAGCTCTAATACCTTTATAATATAATGGAGAAAGAGAGAGAGACAGGAAATTTAAAAATAAAAAATTAAAAGGAAATGAGGGAATGTTTTGTGGGTTCTTAATCCCTATGCAATATATATCTGTATATGTATGTAATATATAGCTTAAAATAAAAATAAATATAAAAATGGAATAAAATAAGTAAATGGAAAGGCTTTATTCCCTGTCTTAGAGTCCGGAAGAAAATCGTACACAGTTCCCGATTCCTTGAGACATATAGTCCCCATTCTGTTTTCATTTCAGAGACTTTGGAGCTTGCACCTGAAAAAGATATCTCATATTACTATCATTGCTCTTCTCTCACCGATCACGACTTTCCTTCAAATTTGCCCGTTCTTTTCGTTGTACAAGTTATTAACAACCAAAGTTTTTTTTTTAATTTCAGTATTAAGAGAAAAAATTTAAACCTGATTAATTATATAAGTTGTATATACATTTATCATAATTAGATTATATTTGGATGTGCTAAATATAAATAATGAGAATTTAATCTTATCGTTTGATCAATTTCATCAATCTATTCAATAAAATTATATATATATATATATATATATATATATATATATATATATATATATATAATATGTTAATTTATTTAATAAGTTTTATTCGTAACCTTATAGTCATTTAATAAAGTGACTTTCATTGTTAGGGTTTGAACTCTTATAAATTTCTATACACTAGGCTATAGTTAAATACTCAAATATTCAGTTCCTAGCTAGTTAATAATTGAAGCCCAAGGACTACCTATAACAACAATAAGTATAGGCTTTTAAATTATTCACTGATTTGATATACTTTCATGTGGGTAATTAGTTGGGTTTAATTGAGATTATACATTTTATTTTATGTTCTTAAAAGTAGTAATGGGTTTCAAAGGGTTAAAAGGAAGTTGATTATGGTAGGATTTGTAGTGCACTTTGGGAGATAATTTTTAGGTTAGATAGGTTAAAATTAATGTTATTTAATATATGTTTTGCCTAAAAGAGAGAGACCCACTTAGGAAAAACATATAAATATTTATATGTTTTTATTATCAAAGCCAAAGAAAGAAAGAGAGAGAGAGAGAGAAGGCAAAAGCTGAATTGCCTTTGATACTGGCGCAATTCGTCCCTCTTGTCAGCACATGCATTCCACTTTCCACTACAAATTCGACTTTGGACCCCAAAATTTTACCTCACCTACAAGAAAGGCATTACCCCATCCTTCCATATATTTCTCAACCCCTTCTTATTTTCTATCCAAATTTGATCTCCTCCACTCCACCAACCAACATAACATCGCAATCTCAAAACATCAAACCCTAACAAAACCACCCAAAAAATAATTATGAATCTAAAATCTCTACTAACCCACCTTTGATCTCTTGAACCCATTTATTAACTTTTGTTTTTCCTCTATCAAGCAGAGTTAGACCTATAAAAAAAATGAGAGCAGGAGGTTGCACAGTTCAACAAGCTCTAACAGCAGAGGCGGCAACTGTTGTTAAACATGCTGTAACTTTAGCTAGACGGCGTGGCCATGCCCAAGTTACTCCTCTTCATGTTGCTAACACCATGCTTGCTTCTTCTACTGGGTTATTAAGAACAGCTTGTCTTCAATCCCACTCTCACCCTCTTCAGTGCAAAGCCTTAGAGCTTTGTTTCAACGTTGCTCTTAATCGTCTTCCAGCTTCAACTTCAAGCCCTATGTTAGGTACTCATTCCCAACATCAATACCCATCAATCTCTAATGCCTTAGTTGCTGCTTTTAAAAGAGCTCAAGCTCACCAGCGTCGCGGCTCTATTGAAAACCAACAACAACCTCTTTTAGCTGTGAAAATAGAGCTAGAACAATTAATAATTTCCATTTTAGATGATCCTAGTGTTAGTAGAGTCATGAGAGAAGCCGGTTTTTCTAGTACTCAAGTTAAAAGCAATGTTGAACAAGCTGTTTCTTTAGAAATTTGTTCTCAAAGTGCTACTCCTCCACCTTCTTCTTTAAGTAGCAAGTCCAAAGAAAACAATAATAATAATAATCTTTCAATAACCCCAAAAACAATTAGCAAGCCAATTACAAATGAAGATGTTGCAAGTGTTATAGAGAGTTTAATGAACAAAAGAAAAAGAAGTATTGTGATTGTTGGAGAGTGTATTAGTAGTTTAGAAAGTGTGGTTAAGGGAGCAATGGATAAGATTACTAAAGGAGATGTTCCTGAAATTTTAAGGGAAGTGAGATTTTTACCATTTTCAATTTCTTCTTTTGGTCAACTCTCTAGAGTAGAATTTGACCATAAGCTTGAAGAGATTAAAGGGCTTGTTAGAAGCTATTTGAGCAAAGGGGTCATCTTAAATTTGGGAGATCTTAAATGGATTATTGAGAATAGAGATTTAATGGAATACATGATCATGGAAATTGGGAAATTATTGGGTTTTTGTGGAAATGGAGAAAATAATAATGGGAAATTTTGGATTTTGGGAATTGCAACTTTCCAAACATACATGAAATGTAAATCAAATCATCCATCACTAGAGACTGTTTGGGGTCTTCATCCTCTTACAATTCCTGCAGGCAGCTTACGCTTAAGTCTCATCATCAACAGGTAAAGTTCGATATAATTCTTACTCTCTTTTTTTTCTCTTTTTCCTTTGGATGGATTTGAATTCCTTTTCTTCTCAATTAAGGAAAAAGAATCACTGTTTATAATTTTTTTTTTCTTTTTAGTTTTTTTATTAATTCATCATGAATAAATGAAAAGAAAGACTTAATAAAGTTCTTTAATTCCTTCTTTTTTTATTTTGCTAACTTAAAATTTAAGTTGTCTTCTTATTTGCAATAGTGAAATGAAAAAGTATATATAAAGATGAAACTTTAGAAGAATTTTTATTTTATGTGCTAAAATGAGATTTTAATTTTTCCCAACTATAAAGCATTAATTTTCATTTTTCCTTTTCTTTTGGCTTTTATTTTTCAAAGTATAGCTTGCTATACTGAAAAATAATATATATCAATGATTTAACTGTTTTTTCTTTATAAATACTTTATGATTATAATAACTTGATTAAATTTTGGCTTTTTCAGTGATATACAAAGTCAGTCCATAGGCAATAATAAAGCAGATCAAAATTGCTGGATTATACTTGAAAGTGAAGATCAAGAGAAGCAACTCTCTTGTTGTCCTGATTGTACAGCCAAGTTTGAAAATGAGGCCAGAAGCTTACAAATCAGTAGCACTTGTAATAGTGACTCCACCACAACTTCTACCCTTCCTGCATGGCTTCAACAATGCAAAAATGAGAGCAAAAGACTTAACTGCAATGATCAGGTAATTGATTAATTGGTACAATTTTTTTATTAATCAGATAATTATCATTGCAGTTCAAACTTGCAATCTCAAGATATACGAAGACGATACCAGTATTACTTAGACAAAACTTATTGATAATTAGTTAACATAATTAATCACATTAGACATTGACTATTCTTGTTATTTGTGTTATTTCTTTTCTAATGTATCAGGATTGTGTCTCAATGAAAGATCTCTGCAAAAAATGGAACTCAATTTGCAATTCAATTCACCAACCACCCTATTCTTCTGACAAAACCATCACATTCTCTTCTGTGTCACCTTCTTCTTCTACTTCTGTTTTCTCTTTTGAACATCAATACCCAAATTTGCACCAAACCCCTTATCATCATCAAGACTGGCCAGTGGTTGAACCAAAGCTGCAATCACGGAGAGACCGAGACCGCCATTTTTGGAATGAACCTAGTTTGAGAATGTACATTCCAGAGCATACAGATTATCTCAAACATCCGTTTTCGTCTTATCCAAATTCTACTCCTAACTCAACTTCTTCAAGTGACTTCATGGAAATGGAGCATCACCACAATTTCAAAGAGCTGAATGCTGAGAACTTGAAAACCTTATGCAATTCATTGGAAAAAAAAGTTCCGTGGCAGAAAGATATAATCCCAGAAATCGCGAGCACAATCTTACAATGCAGGTCAGGCGTTGTAAGAAGAAAAGGGAAAGCAAGAAATAGTACAGCTACTGAAGTTGCTAAAGAAGAAACTTGGTTATTCTTTCAAGGTGTTGACATGGAATCTAAAGAGATAATAGCGAAAGAATTAGCAAGATTAGTGTTTGGATCTCTAAATAATTTCATTTCAATTGCGTTAAGCAGCTTTTCATCAACAAGAACAGCAGACTCAACAGAAGATTGTAGAAACAAGAGATCAAGAGATGAACAAAGTTGCAGCTATATAGAAAAATTTTCTGAGGCATTATCAAGAAACCCACATAGAGTTTTCTTGATAGAAGATGTTGAACAAGCAGATTATTGCTCGCAAATGGGATTCAAAAGAGCGATTGAAAGTGGAAAAATAAGCAAAAATAATGGGGAAGAAGTTTTTCTTGGCGATGCCATTATCATTTTGTGCTGTGAAAGCTTCAGTTCAAGATCAAGAGCTTGTTCTCCTCCAGTTAAACAGAAAACAAATGGTTCTCAAGATCAAGAAGATAAAGGTTCTGGTTCTGTTACAATGGAGGAGACAATTATAAGCCCTTGTGTTTCATTGGATTTGAATATCACCATTGAAGATGATAGCACTGAGGATGAATCAATTGATGACATTGGTCTTCTTGAATCTGTTGATAGAAGGATTATTTTCAAGATTCCTGAGTTATAATTAATTATGGGAAAATTTTTTCTTTTTCTTTAGATGGTTTTCTTCTTCTTTTTTTTCTCTTTTTTTTTTTAAGTTGTTGTTTAATTAATTAACTAGTTTTTTTTTTTAGATTTTTAATTTCATATATAGAATTAATTTCTAGGGGCTAGACTTGAAGGGGGAAAAAAGCTTCTTTTATGTAAAATTACATTGTATATTATCGTCCATTAATCATCTTCATGCAATACCTTTGTTTTTTTTTTTTTTTACCATTTACATTTGTCATAATTTTTTTTTTTATTTTTCCTTCACAAGAAGATTTGTGCATATATACATACCTTAATTTTTCTTTTTTCTTGTTTTCTTCTGAAGATTCTTGGGGAAAAAAAGCTTCTTTTATGTAAAATTACATTGTATATTATCGTCCATTAATCATCTTCATGCAATACCTTTGTTTTTTTTTTTTTACCATTTACATTTGTCATAATTTTTTTTTTTATTTTTCCTTCACAAGAAGATTTGTGCATATATACATACCTTAATTTTTCTTTTTTCTTGTTTTCTTCTGAAGATTCTTGGACTTTTTTCCAACAATTTATGCATGGATCCAAGTGCAATCGTGCATGAAAGAAGACTAGTTTTTGATTGGACAATGTGGGATATTTCATGTATTTTACATTATAGCAGGCATTTTTATTGAAATTTGAAAAATTAATACTAAAATGCACTTCTTCTTCTTTTCATTTTAATTCACTATATATATATATCTTTACTTCTTCTTCTTTTTTTTTTCACTTTCTAGTAATTCATTTTTTTTTTTTTAAATCCTACTAAATTCATGATTATTCAAATCCTCTCAACAGTATAATTTAAATTAACATGTTGCATTTTGGAATTTGACCACCTTGGAAGGCACCAAATATGGGGTACTCAATTATCCCACCATGATTATGTTGTTTGTAATGGCTCAATGAAGTGGCTTCTCCAAATGAGATTGGAGGCATAATTAATATACTAAGTTATATATATATTTACATCATGATTAATATGATTAATTTATAAATCATAGGCAATCAACAGTCACACCTTTTCCTTGTAAATCATCATCTTCTTATACAGGCTTTTGTGCGTGGGGCAGGCAGGTATCTTTTAATTATTCAAATCTCATTAATTAAAAGGAAAATCGGATGCTTCCTAGAAGGATATCCTAATTGCAGTGATTAACTAATTAGACAAATCAAAAAGAAAACACATTAATGGAGTTATGGAATATATAATTGATTAATAAAAAATATTAAAATTCTAAAGCAATATAGAATTTTAAATAAAAATAAAATATAACACAATCAACTAATTAAATTAAATTAATTAATTAGGGAAGTAAAAAATTTGAAATCTCTACATAGAATCTTTAAATTTGAATCTCATGAAAATATAATTGGAATGTGTTTTGAGAGGGAAAAACTATCAATCGACTTTCTAAATGTCAAAAATTAAAAACAAATGATTAAATACTTCGAAGATTTAACTTAAACATTAAATAGGTACATATATTCTTGAGTTTGACTAGTAAAATTCCCAATTCACTAATCTCCCCCTTTATAATTTGTAAACATTAAAAAAATTATTGAATTAATTAACATTTCAAGTACTTAAGCAATGGAATTATATTTTGGTGAATTAGTAAATTAATTTGTTCTAATAAGAAAACCTTTATTCTTGTCTATATATGTATATGTATATGAAGCTAGTACATGAATGAGTTTTTGAGATAATACTGTTTTGAAGTCAAGGGTGAATAAGATGGGCCCTCATAAATTGAAAGTGATGCTTATATTTCCATATGCATAAAGAGAGAACACTAACAACAGTACTCATACCAGTCTTTTATATATATATTAAAGCCTACTCCAGATTCTAAAATTATTATTGGGTACTAATATATAAGTTACCTTTTTGATCGAATATATATGAGATTAATTGGCAGGCTTCTCTACTTGAATTTGATAAAGTTAGATATGTCCTATGCCACTTAGCAGCTTAGTCAGCACATGAGTTCTCTCAAAAGCTTATATTAGGTTGTTGTACTTCATGTAGTTAAGTATTTGATGGGTTATCTATCCACTGATTTATTATTTTTTTCTAGATCTTTATTTCAATTGAAGTCCTTATATGAAGTTAATTTCACTGGTCGTCCCTCAACTTATAACTAATGCACATTATCGTCCCTCAACTTAATTTCGTAACATTAATATCACTCAACTAATATGGCTTGTAACAGTAATATCCTTCTGTCACATTTTCGTCTAACCATATGACGGAATGCACACGTAACAGCTACATCAACAATTTTATATTCAAATTAATGCTACGTCAGTATTATTTTTTGGGAAACGCGATTCAAGTGCACGCGCCTATTTATTTTGTATTTTTTTTACTTTCTCTCTCCCTTTTCTTGCTCTCTCTCTCTTCCATGCACTCTCTCTCTACCCATGGTCTCTCTTTGTATCCGTGGCCTCTCTCTCTACCCATGGTCTCTCTCTCTAACGTCAAACTATTTATTTCTATTCTAGACTCTCTTCGACTTTTTCTCTGTTGATTTATTCTTCGTTTCTCTACAAACATCGATTTTTTCTTTCAATTTTTCGCTGTCAGCTATACCTCTGTTCCTTTGGTTCTTTTTCTTCAAAGGCATAACTGTAAAGGGTGAAAAGGATATACTTAATATTATAAAGCGAAAAGTTTGGACGGTAAAGTTTTGGCGTATAGTGAATTTTTGGTTTTGGAAAAGTATAGTCTTTTGACTTTGAAACAAAAAAAAGTACAGAACAGTGGGGAAAAGTTCACGATTATGGTGGACCAACATCCAGTCATGGCCAGTCATGGACCAGGTATGTAAAACAAATGCGGTCCCAGATGAGAACAAAAACTAACTTTATGTGAAAAAAAAATTGAGTTTTATTGTTTGTTAATTGAATATGTATTGTTTGCTGTGAAAATTTAGAATTTTAAATTCTCGATTCTTAATTGAATAATAGAAAGTATGATAGTTAATTAATATATATGGGGGTTTATAATTTTGGGTATCTGTGTGTTAAATGGACATGCAGAGTTTGTTAAATGGGCATGCATTGTTTCTATATTTGTGTACCATATTATATTCATATGATTCAAACACTTTTTTTTTTTGGTAGTATGAATTGATTTGTGGATGTTGCAGTGTGTATTGTGCATATATATATTATATTTATAATGGGTTTTATTTTGTACAGACCCAGATGGATATTTTATAGTTAGGGTTCATTATGATGGAGAGAAAGGAGAATGAGGATACTTCAATGGGGAGATTCATAGCATTTATTTATGTCATCCTGACACTTTTTCTGGAATAGAAATAGACAAGGCATTACAAAAGTTGAGTGTAATGGGTCTTATGAGATACTGGTGCCAGGTGCCAGGGAAAGACTACCAAGAAGGTTTGAGACCAATGGATAGTAATGCCTTGGTGTATGAGATGGCTTTACATGTTTCTGAGTTTGGTGAGATACATGTGTATGTGGAGCATCTAGATGAGGAGCAACTATATGCTGAAGCAAACCCTCCTCCTAACAGTGGAGTTATAATTGAGGAAATTACTGAACATGAAGCAGAAACAGCAGAAGCTAGTAAAACAAAAAAGCCTACTGCTTCTATAAGAAGTAAAAAACAAAAGATTGTACACATGGATGAAGGGCTTCAATCAAGTGGCACAAGCTTAGGTGCACCTAACAAATTTTTGATATTAAATATACAAGGTAAGTTACAACCATAACACATAAACATTTAATTACAAACAAATAGAATGTTACAAGTTACAACCATAATATATATGCATCTAATTATTATATTATTACTGTTGGTTTACAGAAATGTTTGAAAAACATCTTGGACAAGAGCCTACAGTTGAGATTGAAGTTAATGACATAACACCTCAAAATGAAGACACTAATTATGGGTTTGAGCATGACATCAGTTTTGAGCCTAATTTGTGTATGTCAAGTCATCATGGAATTGATGTTGACTCAAGTCAACATATGGATGAACCACCTGCACCTTTTCAA
>CANXYC010269469.1:0-13728 GCA_948193065.1 Aleurites moluccanus | reverse complement strand
CTTATATTTAATTTAAATATTTATGTAAGAATTATAATATATATATTTAAAATTATAATTTAAATATAATTGGAATTTTTTATAAAATAAAATTTTTAAAATTAATTATTTATATAAATTAAAAACTAAATAACAAAATTTTAAAAAATATGAGCTTATTTGTAAAATTATTATTTTAATTATAATATTTATATATATATATAAATTAAATAAAAAAATGAAAAAAAAAATTGCAGTTGATGAACAGTAAAACACCAAATTGGTGTTTTACTATTCACTGCAAAATGGTGCCCGGTTGGATCTGCATATTTACGCCAAAATGGCGTTGCACGCCGTTTTGGCGTAGCATTGGAGATGGCCTAAGAAATGAAATCCCAGACCCAACTATCCGAGATTGTCAGAACTTCAAACAAAAATTGGATGGTGAAAAACTCACAAAAATTCCAATCTGAAAACCAGACCCAACTAAACCAAAATCGATGACCGAACGAAATAAACACCAAACCCAGCATAAAATCAAAGGAGAAGGAGGAAGTGTTTTCGTCGGAGGAGGGCTATGTGCGGGTGCAAGTGAGAAAGAGGGATGAGAAGGGGAGAAGGTAATGAGAGGTTGAGGGTAATGAAGAGGGTTCAGGAGAGAATGGTTTTCTGTTGGAGGAGATGAAGATGAAAAGGAGCTTTAGCAGTGAAGGAGTTGAAGAGAGCAAGGAAAAAAAAAAAAATTGAGAGCAGAAAAAAATGTTTTTTTTAAGGGAATTTTTTTCAAAATAGCTTTTTTTTCTTATTTTCTTTTCAAGATGACGGCTCCAAGTTTTTTTTTCTGCCAACTTCACCTTTTCTATGCTGCTGCCCCCTCTTGATGGCTGTCATGTTCCCTTATGTAAATTTTAAAAAAAAGTGAAAGTGGTTATTGGATTTAGGTTTGGGTATTCTATTCTTGGGTTTGGGCTTAAAATTTACATATTAGTTTAACAAAACCAAAAAAAACTATCAATTAAACTTAAAATAAAACAATAAGAAACTCAATTTTATTTTTACTTTTTTTTAAAAAAAAAATGACATCAAAATATAAATCTTAAATCCTTATTTTTTTAATTTTAATTATTATTAAATAAATCATAAAAGTTGAAAATTATATATTTTTAAAATAAATATTTTAAAAAGGTCTGGACAAAATATGATATCTACAACTGTCAAGAGTTTTAGACTCAGTCAAAACTCATCAATATCCAACATCCGAAGTAAAATCTCAGAATCAATACAAAATCAATATATGCATAACAGTCAAGTACAAGTAAGCCAATCAAAATAGTCCAAGGTTTTACAAGCATAATAAAACAAACATAATAAAAGTTCACAAATGAATATAGTAAAATCTAAGTCTCAAGTAAATGGACTCCATCAATATGGGCAATGAATAACTGTCTCTTTCATGATCAAAGAAAGACTAGTTCCTCATAATCTCTAGATGTCATATACATCAAGAAGATCATCTTGGTTAGGATCAAACTCTCTTACATCTCTACCATCTCCTATAGATTGTCAAACATGAATTTCATATTACTATGAATTCAATCATAATCTACTACAAGTGTCTAGTTCTACTGAAGAACTTAGCACCATAACATAAGAAAGAGAAGAACATATATTAATGTCATAAAGCATCAAAATATCATGTTCATAAGCGTCAAGCTAGTTTCATAAATTATGAACAAAACCTAAACAGTTTGATTTACAAAGAGCCATCAACTTAAGTTTATTTATAAAAGATAACCGATTGTCAAGTTTCAATTAAGAACAAGACCAATAAGGCTTCTTATACAAATAACTATTTCCATGTTTCAATTTGGAATGTCACAATCACTAACTACTTAAGTCAAATAGTCTAGCATCAAGTTTGGAATGAGACTATTTAACCAAATAGGAAAGTCTGACCTAGTTGGATTGTATCATCAAGTTTGGAATGACACAACCTTCCTAAGTAAGAGAATCAGGTTAAAGTCATCCACATCAAGTTTGAAATGAGACAACTCACCCTTTCTAGATTAGTTAGTAATCATGAACATCGATAAAACATTTAAATTGTGCCTATCATATTGGCCAACAAAGGAAGATTCAAATTTCAAAACACATAGGTATAATGGTTAAGACTTGTCTACATAGTCTTTAATCCCATTTCCCAATGTTTTGAATATTTGATCTTTAGGCAAACCCTTTGTGAGAGCATCGACCATGTTATCCTTTGATTGCACATCGATCAATGTGATAACTCCATGTTCTTTTAGATAATTCAACAACGCATGTCTCAATCTCACATGTCTTCTTTTTGAATTAAATAGTGAGTTCTTGACAACTTGGACTACGGTTTGATTATCATAGAACAGGCTTAAAGAGTTAATCTTTAGCAAAACCAAAGGAATATCTATAATCAAATTCTTTATCTACTCTGCCTCTTTGTTGGCTGAGGCCAAAGCAAAAATGTTTTGATTTCATAGACGACAATGCTATACAAGTCTTTTTTTGGATTTCCAAATAATAACAGCTCCATCCAAAGTGAATACATATCCACTAGTGGACTTACTATTTCAATTTCTGAGCACCAAGAGGCATCAAAATATCCATCCATAGTTGGAGGATAATTAGTATAAGATAGAGCATAATCTTAGTACCTTTAAAGTATCTCATCAGCCTACTTAGGGCATCTCAATGCTCTTTACTAGGATTACTAGTGAAAGGACTTAGCATGCCAACTGTAAAGACTATGTCAGGTCTAGTGCAACTTATAGCATATATGAGACTACTAATTAGTTTTGAGTACTTTAACTGATCCACGTTGGTCCTTTCATTATGGCTCAGTCATTTATTATAATCATATGATGTCTCAATCGGTTTGCACTTACTGTATCCCCAGGTAAAAAGTAGCTGCTCAATGTAATGAGTATGGCTAAGAGAGATGACTTGCCTTTCAAAGCTTACTTTCATACCAAGAATGGTATTAGCAATACCAAGATCTTTTATGTCAAATTCTTTGGCTAAAGTATCTTTTACGTTTCTCAATTCAGAATCATCATTGTCAAGAATCAACATGTCATCAACATATAAGCAAATGATGACTATCTTATTTGACATAGAACGATGGTAATGGCATTTATCTAAGTAGCTGGACTAAAAACCATAGCTCTTTATCACTTTGTCAAATTTAAGATGCCACATCTTAGGTGTTTATTTAAGACCATACAAGGATTTGTTTAATTTACAAACATTGTCCTCTAAACCTTTTATGACATACCCCTTGTGTTGGTTCATGTAGATTTCTTCATTCAACTCTCCATTTAGGAAAGCGTTCTTTACATCCATTTAATGCACTGTAAAGTGTTCAATAGATTCCAGCGCAAGAATAATTCTTATAGTTGATATATGACACACAGGTGAGTAGACATCAAAATAATCTGTTCCACTATCCTATTTATAACCTTTAGCTACTAAACGTGCTTTGTACCTAGCTATTGATCCATCACTATTCAGTTTCTTCTTCAATACCCACATACAGCCTATAGTCTTAGCCCTTTTTGGCAAATTGACTAGCTATCAAGTGTGATTCTGCAACATAGAACTCATTTCATCATTTATGGCTTTTGTCCACAGTAGAGATTCCTTAGATCTCATTGCTTCCTGATAGGACAATGGATCATGCTCAAGATGTTAAGTAACAAAATCCTTACCAAAACTTTTGGAAATTCTCTCTTTTGTAGATATTCTAAGTGAAACTAGTTTAGCATCCAACTGTGTGGGATTAGTGTCAGAAGGCCTCGTTTTAGATTCTACATGAGATTCTATAATCATATATGTAGATCTAGAAACACTTAAACCATGATCTCTGAGAAACTTGTTCTCAAAGAATACTGTATCTCTAGATTCTATCACTGCATTAGTAGATAGATCCAAAAACCTGTCTGTAGCACTGTCTTATGCACTACTTAGATACACACAAGTGATGGTTCTAGGCCTCACCTTAGGTCTCTTAGGATCTTATATCCTTACATAAGCATACAACCCAAGTCTTAAGAGTATCATATCTACAAGGATGCTTATGCCATATTTCATAAGGTGTCGAAGACAACTTAGAGTGTGGCAACCTATTCAGGATGTGATCAGTAGTTAGAACTGCTTCTCCCTAGTAGGAGGAAGGCATGCCAGCCATAAGTAACATAGAATTTAACATTTATGTTAACATTTTGTTCTTACGCTCGGCTACACTATTCGATTGGGGTGAGTAAGGAGCAGTGGTTTTAAGTATTATACCTTATGAGGCATAAAATTCCTTTAACCCTGTCATTGTATATTCTCTTCCTCTATCACTCTTAAATCTTTTGATTCTCAAGTTAAGTTGATTTTTCACTCTAGATTTGAAAATCTTAAACTTTTCAAAAGCTTCATCTTTCAATTTCAACAAATACACGTGACAAAATCTAGAAAAATCGTCTATGAATGTTATTAGATACTTCCAACCACCTCTAGTAAAGTCACAAGGTCATAACATATTAACTTAAGATGTTGTGTGTTTCTAGAAACCGACTTAAAAAGTTTTCTAGTGATCTTAGTTTATGCACACACTTCACATTTGTCAAACCGAATAGAAGTGTGGAATGAAATGTTGTGAGTTTTAGCAAGATGTTGCATTTTTCTGTAGTTCACATGTCCAAGTCTGTTATGTAACAACTTTGGATCAATCAAAGTAGAACTCACATGGTATATGCTATCAATATCTAAACTCAACCTATACATACCATTAACCATGAATGCACATCCAAAATAACTTGAGTTAACAAATAAAGTTACTCCACCATTCATAGTGGAAAAACACATACCATCTTTATCAAGTAAACTTTGAGAAATCAAATTCTTTTTAAGTAATGGTACTACTCTAACATGATTCAGAGTTAGTATTTTACTTGAAGAAAACACCAATTTTGCAATTCCAGTGTGAGTGACCTGCACCTCGCCATGGTGTTTTTCATTTATGTGACCTCTGTGAGTAAGTTCTTATCATTTATAGCATGAAAGGTAGCCCCACTATCTAACCACCATTCAGAGAAGGAGCTGGTCTTTCCACCCTTCATCATTCTAATGAAGGCTTTTGGCTTAGATTTACCAACTAGCATATTAATCTCCTTTGTTGGTGTGTCAATATTTGGCTTCCTTGGTAGTTTATACTTTGCCGCCTATTGACCCCAAATTTTACAGTTATGGCACTTGCCCTTCTTCTTCTTTTTGAAGATAGTATTTTTGGCCTCTAACTGTGAAGAGGATTTACTTTTTGGTGACTTGAACTTTTTAGGATATTTCTTGGAATGTGAAACTAAGTTGGCAACTGACTTTTATTATCCAACTTGTTCCAAACCATTCCTAGCAATATTTTGATCCTTAATGTGAATATTCCTTTTTAATTCATCTAGAACCATATGTTCTTTCAGTCTGTGCATTTCAGTCTTAAAAGAACTCCATTCGACAGGTGGCTTACTCAACACAAGACTGACAAAGAGATTATCAGACATATCTGAGTTTTCCCTTTTCAGCTTATTCCTCAGATTCTCAAGTTCAATCAATTGAGAGGTGATGTTTGAATTCATATTGAATTTAAAATCAAATAACTTATCAGCTAGGAGATTTTTAGAGAGCCCGTCTTGCTTTTGAAACTGAGCATTCAAGTAATCCTATATCTCTTTTGCTGTCTTATACTCACTATTGGTCATAGCTAGATGAGGATTTAGAAAATTCAACAAGTAATCTCTATAGAAGTCTTCATCTTTGTTCCATTGATATCCATCAACATTTTTAGTAGTAGATGCAAAATCATTCAATACAATATAGAATATTTCACATTCTTTTATGCCAAATTAAACATGTAATTTCCATCTATGAAACTCAGTAGCATCAAATGATTGCAGTTTGATAATATCATGGGAACTATGTTTTGCCATTTCAAATAAATTAGAGAGTTAAAAAGAGTGCACCTTGAAGTCCTTTAGCTCACAAAGGACAAATAAAGGCTCTTACCTTTGTCAAACTACTCTATAGAGGAGGAATTAGCCAAAACAGACCTAAAAATAGATCTGGTTCACCCAAAAACCTTAAGATGGACTGTCCTTGTTGCTGAAAAAATCGTCGAAAAACTCGCTGAAAAGTCGTCAGTCAATGGTTAATGATCTGACTCAGCTTGGACTTGCCTGAGTCAACTCGCCCAACTTGTCCTAGTCAACTTGCCTGACATGCCAAAAACTTACCCGTACTACCAGAAAACTTTTGACGATTATATCTCCTTCGTCCGACCTCCGTTCATGACATGTGACCACTTAAAACGTTCATATTGACGAGTAGAAGAAAGCCCAGGTGGTCTCTCCTCCTAAAATCAATTGTAGCCTATGGGATATGAGATCAAAGATTTCAGCCTATAACAAATTCAATCCCAAATTTCGGCTAACTCCACCGTCGAATCGGAAATTGAATGGCATTGTTGAGTTCATCTCGTCGAGATCTTTAAATAGGCACCTTACTTACTCAAATCTGACATTTATATCTAATACTTCAAGATTGTTGGAGGTATTTGAGAGAGTTTAGTGACTTGAAGTATTACACCAAGAGACATCAAGTTTGAAATGCTCAACAATATTACCTCCAGCTGAAACTCTCAAGAATTTATATATAAACTATTGTGCTCAGTCCACATTGACCCTAATAACTAAATTTTCACATATTGGACTTGTAAGTATACATACTGTTTGGACAATATTTATAAATAATGATTAGGCATAATAAAAATAATAATAATAATAATAATAATAATATTGATTGAGTAATTTTTTTTTTAGTGTTAGAGATGAATTTAAATTTTAATCTCTTATTATTTTTAAATTTTTGATGTGAATAATATTTAATATTTTAAATAGGAAATTTTTTATTTGAGAAAGAAATATAAAAAGTATATAAATTATGATAACATATGTTATTTTATTTAATTTTTATTATGATCTTTTCAATATATATATATTTTTTAATATTTAAGGGAAAAGATTTAATATTTAAAGGTCATTAGTGTATTGTCATGTCATATATATAATTATCGCTAATCTTCCGATCAAATTCTCATTATTATTTAAATTAATTTATCTGTTATAATTAGTATTACTTTATTAGGCTAATAATCCAGAGATGTCTACCTATAGAAAATTAGGAAATCCAAACAGCTCTTGTCTCATTTGTCTCAAAATACATATATGCTAGTTGGTACAACCACGATTCATATAATTTATTATTGAAAATATTTTTAGTTAATTTTTATATTTTATAAAAAGTGATATTATATAAATATTATTTTAAATAAAAATATACTTTTTTATTTCACAATAAATATATTAATTATTAAATTACAATTATTAAATTTTTTTTTTATCTATTTTAATATTTTTTAATTTATTTATTACTTTAATCTCTCTCATCTTTTTAATTCTCTCATATTTTATATCTCATAATTATTATATATATTTTCAATATATTTTTTAATAAAAATATTATTATAATATTAGGATAAAAAATAATTTGGATGAAAAAAATAATTAAATTGGGATATAGCAAAAAAAAAAAAAAAAAAAAAGTAGGACGATTATTGTGGAACAAATGAAATATAAATATAAAATTATTATATATTTTATATAAATAATAATAATTATTGTAATATATTTTTAAACCAATCTTTTCATTAATATTTTTTAATTTTTCATTTGATATATTAATATAAAATTTTAATTATTAATCATAACATTCAATAAAAAAAAAGAAGAGTTATTGGAGAATATAACATCAAAAATAATTAAAATACATTAAAAATATTATTCTATTCTATTTATTTATTTATAGTGTTATTTTATATTTATTCTTTATTTAATTTTTTAATAAATATATTATATGAAGAAATATATAATTTCTTAAACTTTCATATTTAATACTCTATTAGTTGCCTTATATTTATTTTAATCATTTTATTAAATTTTTAAAATTTATAAAGAAAAGATAAATACTTAATATATGATATGTAATTTGTCTCTTCTTAAGTATGTAAATTAGTTTTTTTAAAAAATTATTTTCTTATGAAACTGTTGAAAAATTTTATTTGAAATTTATTATAAATTATTTTAATGATTTGAAAAATATTGATTTTTTCATTAATTTTTTATATTTTTTATGATGCTAAATAAATATTTATTGTTATACTTTGATTTCAATTAATAATAATAGAATTTTTATGTTATATATTTAATAACTGATATACTTATAAATTATTTTTTAAAATTCTATGCTTAGAAAAAAAATTTAAGATTATCTCTAGATTTCGATTTATTGTACAAAAATTTTCAAATAATGATTTTGTCACAACAGTTGCCATTTCTCTCAATTTGTTATATAAAAAAAATTCTCAAATAATGATTTGACGTGACTATTTAATATTTTTAAATATTATTTTGCGCATTCCAAAACTCCACATCCCTTAGCTCTATGATCCATCACCACGCTCTGCACAATTTCAAATGTTTTATTTCTCTCTCCCTTATCCATTTTTTTCACTATTTCAGTCCCATTTAAGAACACATTCAAATCCCTAATATTGTAATCTTCAAATCGCTTATGTTTACTTTTGATTCAAAAATTTAATTACTGCAAAAATGTCACAATTGCCTAATGATTTTACCTATCAATGTGCTATTATGGAGAGGAAGGTGCTATGAAGACCTCATGGTCCAAAAAGAATCCTGATCGTAGGTTTGTTAGTTGCAAGAATTATGTGGTAAGTTCTCACCGTTAAAAAAAAGTGTTAAAAGAATTGTGTCTAATACCTGTGTTTTGAGGAATTTTTTATGTAGAAAGTACTTCTTCGACTGGATTGATTCTAAGTTTTCTCCATAAGCGAATAATGTGATTCATGGAGTTCTGAAGAAGTTAAATAAGATGGAGAGCCTTACAAAGGAGGATGCACATGGGGGAGATGAAGATGGCTGGAAAGAATCATAGTGTCATTGCTGTTGAAGATAAGGTTCAAATGATTTTTGGTGCGAATGATTGTTGCTGTTGTAATTATTAGACTTGTTTGAGGACACTGATTGTTGGTGGGAGGGGGATTATAATATGTGAAAACTTTATTGGATGTATTCACTTTTGAAAGTGCTTTTGAAAATATTGCTTTTGAAGTACTATGTCTTGTTTTATCATTTTGTTCTAGAAAGTCTGTAACAAAGTTAGTACGTAAAAGAATGAAACAACAAAATGAAAGTAAATATTGTGGTAAATTATTTATGTGTTGTAAGAAATTTTAGAAATAAGACACTAATTGTTAAACAAAATATATATTGATTTCATTGATAAATAATAAATTAATTACAAAAGACAAAAGCCAACTTAAAGTTTTGTTTCAATTTTAAAACCCAGTGTCATTATCACACTAGTTTCAACTGTGAAACATAGCCAAAATACTATCCTATCTATGAGAAAGCCAAAATATCATCAATTACAAAAAACAATAATGATATTTTAGTCAAATAATTTCCTGCAAAGTATCTATAATCCTAACAAAACAAAATGCATAAATGCATGTTCACTTTTTTTGCCTTTTAACATGCAACTTGGATTTCCATTTGCCTTGGTATGTTTGGGTAGGAGGTGCGGATGGTTGGTCAACTGCTACAGGCTCATTGATTCGCATAGTGGCTGCATTTTGGTTTGGAACTGGAGCATCTGAACTTGAATCTTGCTTAGACGTTCTTTTTTCTTTCTTATTTTGAAAAATAACATTCATATTACACACATAAGTAACTCATTTTATTATGCAAAATATAACACTTAGGTTAATTTAGAAACCTTTACCTTTCGAGCATATTGGGCTTGCACCTCTTTTCCATGTCTTTTCACATTGTAGCCTACCTCACTACAATGACTGCATTTCATTCTCACAAAATCAGTTCTTGGTAGCTTGCTTCTATCTGGTGCAACCTTTTTCATTTCCTCAGCTTGCTTCCTTCTTGCTTTTTTGCTTTCTGCTCCTTTTAATTTGATTAGGGGTTGATGGTGTGATCATATTATCCCCGTTGGCAAATGGCCATAAAGCTGGACCATTAATCCTAGGAATCACATGCTTATAAACTTCTAGGGTTGTCTTCACTGAAAAGCATTCATGAACATAATTAATAGGATCCTTATTTTGACCAATGATACATGCTAATACATGTGCACATGGGATCTCAATTAACTACTACCTCTTGCTAGAGCATTGTCTTGTTTCTAAATCAACCATCTTTTGGCCATCAGGTACTGCAACCTGAATTTGAATTGACCCTGCAAATAGGGGATTGTAAGCCTACACAGTGTCTAAAAGTTTGTTGATATTTTTCTTGATTTTGGGACAAATGAGACCAGTCACTCTCTCTAATTCTTGCCTCTTTTTGAACAATCTTCTCATGAGTTTGGACTTAATCGTTTTAAGCATTGTTATGATGGCCTTGTCCCTTGTATCTAGTATGTATTTGTTGAAACAGTCACATAGATTATTAATGAGTATATGTAACACTTGAGATTTCTTTTGCTTGTATGTATTATAAAATTCTTGTAATGATGTATATAAGATTTGTTATAGAATGTTTGTTTTGGAAGTGAGATTTATTTATTTTGATTTTATTTCAGAGTTTATGTTTGTGCAGAATTTTGTGAATTTATGTTTAAGGTTTTAAAGAAAGAATTTAAGATATATTGTAGTCTCATGTGTCTAGTTTAAGTAGAAGGAAGAATTGAGACATTTAGACTTTTATAGCTCATAATAGAGCCGGTTTAGCATGTGTTGCCATAGTGATTTTTTTCCAGTTTCTATCGTGAACAGTTCGCATGAACAGTGTATGTGGACAGTACTCGTGAACAGTGCACGCGAATAACGTATATGAACAATGCTCATGAACAGTAACCATGAACAGTGCACGTAAACAATAACCATGAACAGTGACTGTGAACAATGCACGTGATCAGTAGCGTGAACAGTAAACTCAGGGTTTATTTTTTTTTTTTTGCTGTAGCTTCTCCACTTCATTTTCTTTCTTTCTTTCTTCTTCTCTCTTCTTTTCCATTTCTTATTTCTCTTAACCATAAGTCATTTTTTTTTTCATTTATAAGGTTTTAATACTCCAATTAAGTCTTATTAATGTTAGAAAACACAAATTAAGGACTATAAGAGCATCAATTCAAGCCAAATTCTTCAAAATTTCTTTGGACGAGAAAATAAGGTAATTTTCTCAAATTTTCTCTCTAGCTTGAGTTAAATTCTTTGTTAGCTAGAATAGTTATTTTTTAATTATGGGTGATATTTTGTGAGTATTAATGGTTAATAATTATGGTTAGATTTAATAGTATGAGGATTTATAATTTTTGGATGAATAGTGCTGTGAATAGTAGATTTTCTTTATAACTATTAATCATCCTCTATTAATGGTTAAATTAATGCTATAATTTGTTTATAGAGACTCTAAGGAGCTTAGAATTTATGGAGTATTATTTTATATGATTATTTTGATAAAATCTTAAATTTTGAAATTTTCAAAATTTTTATTTAGGAGAAGAGAACTCAAGGAATTAAGGATCTTTTAGATTTGAGCAAGAATTGAGCTTAACTAGAAAGCTTTTTGGTGCTAAGAGGTAAGTGTGGATTTCGTTTCATATATATGATTCTCCATATGAGAATTTTTGCTAAAGTATATTATATTTATATATATGTATATGTTATTTATGAATTCAATTTATTGAAACCCTTTTTAAATAGAATCTTTGAATGTTATAATGACTTGGTTATTTTCCTTTAACAAAGTTCATTAATAAGCCTTTGTTATGCATAATATGATATGTTATTCATATGTTGTAATCTCTTGATCACTTTTAATTACCGTTGAACCAATATATGATATGTATATCATTGAACATACATTATATAACGCTTTTCCTAATGAGAGTTAATTCATTGGTCTAATATGCACAGAGGAAACCTAGCTAATAGGGTATAATATCAGTGTTCTACTTAGAGGGGATCACGAGCTCTAGGCATATGCCTGCGCAAACATATGTGCCACGTGTAGGTAGCAAGGCTACCTAAACGTTATGATATGATATCAATTTTATGTTATGTTTATTTGATAATATCATTCTTTATAGACGTTTATATTCTTAAAAAGAATCATAATTTGATATTCATATATGTATTATGAAATGATTGGATAGTGCTACCCTTTGTAAGCAATTATGATATTAATGTATATGTTAAGATTTCATTTTAGTACCCTGGTATATGTTCAAGATTTGCTATTTAAGTATTCTATATATGTTATTCATTCTGATTGTTCACATCTTACTGAGTTGAAGGCTCACCACTCTTCTGTGAATTTCAAATTCTAGCTTAGTTCGAGAGAGTGTTAATCTTGAAGATAGAGTTTATTGATTTTCTTCTCCATAATAAGACTCTTTTATGTAATATTTTTGGATAATAGTTGAATTATATATATATGTATTCATGTCTATGAGAAGTATACTCTTAGAAGCTCTGTAGATATGTGTGATGTTGCTTATTCTTTTGTTTCTATGGATAGCATTGTAGACTTTTTCTTGTTCCATATTGATGTTAGAATTATCTTTTGATTGGTAAGGAATAAGAGGAAATGTCATATCAGGTTAATGAGATATATAAAATATGGACATTTGGCATGATGCTAGTATATATTATATGTTTGATCCAGGTTACCTAAAGGTTCTACCGGTGTACGGTGGCCTTATGCCTACCTTTGCCCTAGGACCGTCGCACCAGTGGTTTTGGGGTGTGACAGAGGTGGTATCAGATCTATAATATTATCAACCATAAGATAGATAGATAGATGTATAAGTTCCCTAGCATGAATGTCTGATTAAGATAACTACGGAGCATAGGATTCTTTTTCGAATGTTAGGTATTCTTTGGTATAAATCTGTGTTAAACTTGTGTTGTGAGTCTAAAGTTACTCTGTTTTCCTTATCAGTTCAGCGATGCCTCCGAGACGTGGTCATGGACGAGGTAGAGGATGTGCTAAAGGTCGTCCTAGGCTAGAATTGCCTTCTGATTAGGGTTCAGTGGGAGGTGAGGAGGTTCCTCCAGAGCCATAGGTTGATGTGGTTGGTATGGCTCGACGATTGGATCAATTGCAGAGAAATTATGAGGTTTTAGCTGAGTTCATTACTCAGCAAAGAGAGCAACAGGTACCTCAAGTACCAGTAGTTCCAGTTACTCCAGTAGTTCCTCCACCACCACCAGCAGTTGTGCCTTTGGTTGAGGAGGTTTCTTTTGAGTGGTTCTTGAAGCTCAAACCTTCTGAGTATAGAGAAGAGGTGGATCCTACAGAGTTTCTGGATGAGATTGAGGAAAAGGTCCCGATTTTGAGAATCTCAGACAGGAGAGCCATGGAGTTTGTTGGCTATTTGATGAAAGCTAAAGCTAAAGACTAGTTCAGGAGGAGTATTCAAGGTAATGCAGATCTTTCTTGGAATCAGTTCAAGGAAAGAGTTATCGAGGAGTTCCTTCCAGAGAGTATGAGGGAGGCTAAAGCTGTTGAGTTTAAGAGATTGGTTCATAATTCTGGAATGACTGCTTCAGAATATGCGAAGAAATTTAGCCAGTTGAGT
>CANXYC010269430.1:0-35594 GCA_948193065.1 Aleurites moluccanus | reverse complement strand
CAGCATGGAAGAGTGATAGCTTATGCTTCGAGGCAGTTGAGGAAGCATGAGATGAACTATCCAACTCATGATCTTGAGATGGCTGCAGTAGTGTTTGCATTGAAGATCTGGAGACACTACTTGTATGGTGAGAAGTGTGAGATTTTCATAGATAATAAGAGTTTGAATTATATATTCCAATAGAAAGATCTCAACCTTAGGCAAAGAAGATGGGTTGAATTGCTTAAGGATTATGACTATGAAATCCTATATCACCCAGGGAAAGCCAACATTGTAGCGGATGCATTGAGCAAGAATTCCTTGGGGAGCTTATCCCGTATTCAAGTGAGTAGAAGATCTTTAGTAAGAGAAGTGCAGAAGTTGCATGATATAGGAATCAGTTGGGAATTGTCAGATTTAGGAGTGCTTGTGGCAAATTTCCAAGTTAAGCCGCTTCTCATTGATCAAATTAGAGAAGCTCAAGATAGAGACCCTCAATTGTTGAAGATAAAGAATGATGTAGGGTCAGATAAAGCTTCCGAATTTAATGTGGTTGATGGCTTGTTAAGGCATGGTATCAGGTTATGTGTTCCAGCAATTGATAGGTTAAAGGATATGATTCTTAAGGAAGCACATCATGCCAAGTATAATGTACATCTAGACGCAACGAAGATGTACCATGATATTAAGAATTCATACTGGTGGAGTGAAATGAAAAGAGATGTTGCGGAATATGTATCTAAATGCCTAACTTGTCAGCAAGTCAAGTTCAAGCATCAGAAACCATCAGGATTACTCCAAGAGTTGCCATTGCCAGAATGGAAATGAGAGAGAGTGACCATGGATTTTGTGGTCGGACTGCCAAGAACTTCAAGAGGCTATGACTCGATATGGGTCATTATGGATAGATTAACCAAGTCAGCTCATTTCCTGCCAGTCAAGACGACTTATGGAGCTTCTCAGTATGCCCAGATTTTTGTGGATGAGATTATCAAGCTTCATGGAGTTCCAATTTCAATTATCTCAGATAGAGGTACTCAATTTACCTCGAGGTTTTGGCAGAAATTGTAAGAATGTTTGGGTACTCAGCTTGATTTCAGCACAGCTTTCCATCCTCAAATAGATGGGCAATCAAAGAGGACCATCCAAACTCTAGAAGACATGCTAAGAATGTGCATTCTAGATTTTGGAGGGAATTGGGATGCTCACTTGCCATTGATAGAGTTTGCCTACAACAACAGCTGTCATTCCACGATTCAAATGTCTCCTTATGAAGTTTTGTATGGAAGGAAATGTAGATCTTCATTGTGTTGGGATAAAGTTGGGGAAAAGCATATTGAAGGACTGGAATTGATAAGGTATACTTCCAAGAAGGTTCCATTGATTCGAGAGAGATTGAAGACAGCTTTTAGTAGACAAAAGAGTTATGCCGATCCAAAGAGAAAGGATCTTCAGTTTTCCATTGGAGATCTCGTGTTTCTAAAGATTTCTCCAATGAAGGGAGTTTTACAGTTTGGCAAAAGGGGCAAGCTGTCTCCAAGATTTATTGGACCTTTTGATAATTTCAGTAAGGATGTGGAGGTTTCCTACAAGTTGTCTTTGCCTCATAGCATGGATAAGGTGCATTCGGTGTTCCATGTAACGACGCTTCGGAAGTATGTGGCCGATCCTTGTCATGTGCTTCAAGTGTCGGATGTAGATCTCCAACCGGATCTATCATATGAAGAAGTTCCAATTGCAATTGTAGATCGAATGGTTAAGAGGCTAAGGAACAAGGAGATACCAATGGTCAAAGGTTTGTGGAGAAACCAAGCAATGGAAGAATGCACATGGGAGAGTGAGCAAAGCATGCAAGATAAATATCCCCATTTAATTCAGGCTTAAGGTAGATTATTATAAATTCGAGGATGAATTTATTTAAGGGGGGAAGAATGTAATATCTTCCATTTTACTGTATTTTTATTAATTGTATGTTTGAAGAATTAATTAATTTCAAATATGAATGTTTTGAGGAAATCAGAAATTTATGGTTGCAGGAAATTGTGATGGTTAATTGCATATTCTTAGAGGAATAATTTGGTAAAGTATAAAATATAAAAGTTGTGAATATATGTCTCAGTTATAACTCTGTAAAATGGCTTAGCAGAATTCTATGTGTGTGATGAGTTAAGTCCCTTTGAGCAGGACTGGTCTGGTTGAGTGCTTCTGCAGGAAGTCTGTGTCTGTTTGAAATACTGGGAATGACTGAGATAGATTGAGCCAAAGGTGTAAACATAAAAAATATTTCTTTACGTGTTGTGTTGTTGACTGTAAAATTTCAAAATTTTTGGATAGGTACATCTCAATGGAGAGTGGATTTTATCACCTATTCGGATAGATTTTAAGGCAGTAAGTCTGGGTGACTTTTAGAGAGTCACCAAGGTCTGTGTAGTTGTTCTTGTGATTTTAATTTTGGATATATTTAACCTTTATATGTTTATTTTAAGTGGCAAAAAGAATCAGGAAGTTTGAATATTTGTAGCTCAGTTGCGAGTTGGTTAAGTATAAGTTGCCGAGGAAGAGTTTTAATTCAGTAGGATCTGGTTAAGGCGAGCCAGCAAAATGCGAGATGGCATTTTGCGAGCCGACAATATGAAAAGGCGAAGTGGCGAGGTGAGATTGCCGAGGTGGCAGTTCACGAAGAGGCAGTTCGTGAAGAGGGAGTTTGCAAAGAGGATTTGGTGAAGAGAATTTGGCGAAGAGGTCTGGCGAAGAGGATTTGACGAAGAGGTTTGGCAAAGAGGTTTGGCAAAGAGGATTTGGCGAAGAGGTTTGGCGAAGAGGATTTGGCGAAGAGGTTTGGCGAAGAGGTTTGGCGAAGAGGAAAGGCGAGGTGGCATTATGCGAAGAGACATTATGCGAAGAGGGAATGTGCGAAGTGGCAGTTCACGAAGCAGAGTTTGGCGAAGAGGCATTATGCAAAGAGACGAATAGGCGAAGAGGCATTGCCGAGGCAGCATATGCGAAGAAGAGTTCGCGAGAAGAGTTTAGCGAGGTAGCATATGCTAGGTGACATGTGCGAGCTGGATTAGCGAGGTGGCTTTTGCGAAGTGGCATTGCTGGATCAGTTTGGCCAGCTGGGAATGGCGAGCTGGCCTATGTGAGGTAGTTTTGTCGAGGCTAGTTGGCGAGGCAAGCTGGTGAGCAGGATTTTTGGGCAGAGGCCTATTTAACCCAGTGGTCAGTGACGATTTTCTGCACGATTTTTCTTTTCTTCTTTTCTTCGTTCTTCTTCTATTCTTCTCAGATCAGTTCCATTTCTTGTGTAAGGCATTAATATTCAAAATTAATGTATTAGAACTCTAGATTTGCATATTTTAAGGTAGAAACTGTCAGATTTAAGCAAGATATTTTAGTAGAGCAGTTTTTTGAGAAATAAGGTAAATTTCTTCAAATTTCATTTTTTTCTTTAGATTTGTTTAATCTAGCAGTTAGAATAATTAATTATGGGTGTAAAAAATTTATTGCAAATATTTTAAGGTTATACATTGTAATTAATATTGAAGAAATCAGAATTTATGGACTGTCATGAATATTAACATGAACAGTAAATCCGAATTAAATGCAAAATTTTCCTTAAGAGATGAATTAAATTAAAGATGGGAATTAAGAATAGAGACTCTAAGATGGTTAAATATTCAGAAATCATATTAAATATTATTAATTTAGGAAAACCCTAATTTTGTATATTTGGAGAAATTTTCTTAGGAAGAGAAAATCAAAGTAATTGAGGAACTTGGAGTTGAGCAAATTACTGAAAGGAATTCAAGGATAAAATCTGTGTTCAGGTAAGTATGAACATTGCATTTGTTATTCCTTATGATATGACCAAATGTTCTAAAGGTGAACCTATATGATTCTTGTATACTTGATTATATATTATCGAAATATTTATTTAACAGTTTCTGGTATTCCTAAAATGAAATTCACCTTTTGTTCTTGAGATTTCCATGTGTATATACATTGTAAGGACTTGGTCAATTTTCTTGGATCAAGTTCACATGATTTCTACTTGTTTCTTACTTGTTAAATCGATTGAAATTATGATATATGTTGATGGTCTTGTGATTTGAAACTATATGACCCTATGGATAGAACACTCTTCCCAATGAAAGTAAATTCATTGGTCCATCGTGCACTTTGAAAATCCAGTTGGTAGGGTTTTTTTTTACCAGTGTTCCTCACGAGCTCTAGGCATATGCCTGGCCAAGCATGCGTTTGCGATAAGGTAGCAAGGACTACTGATGCGCTCTGTTATGATAGGTAGCATGGCTATCGATTCATTCTGTTATTCTACCATGATATTTGATAGTGCTATTTGATTGTGAGCACTTCTGTTTCTTTGTAAGCCTAACCACATTCTGATTCTTACCCATGCTCTTGAGATAAATGTTTCTTGCAAATTATATATTTATATACATATATGTATTTGTATTCCTTTCTTACTGCATGTTCATATCTTTCTGAGTTGAAGGCTCACTCCTCTTCTGTGGATTTCAGGTAATAGCATAGCTCGTGAGGGAGCTATTAGAGAAGATCAAGCTTCTTGACTCTTTCTTCCAAGAAGCCTACATTGTAATTATTTTGAAACATGATTATGTATATTCATTAAATGGTATTATGACACAATATGTATTGGGAGTGTACTCTAGAGCTCCGTAGTTAGTCATTTAAGGATGATAATACTTTAATGTATAAATTGTTAACTTTTTGAGTACTCTTGTTCCTTAATAATGTGAGATGCATCTTTTGATCAGTAAGGAATAAGAAAAAGCTATGAAATGATAATGGTAAAGATATGATTGATGTTTAATTGGATTTATAGAGATGATCATTGTATGATATTATATGATGTTTATAATTGATATAATTGTGTATGAGATCCAGAATATGTGAGTTCTACGGGTTTATAGTGGCCTTAAGCCTACCCTTGCCTTAGGACCGTCGCACCACTAGAGTTGGGGTGTGACATCTGTTATATGGACATACCATGAGTTCCTTTGATTTATTGAACCAACCTGAACTCTCAATGTACTTTATTATTAACCTTAAATGTTCACCAACATTTATCTTTTATTTATCTATAAATTGGGCATTTAGTGTGCTATTTATGAACCCGTTCATTGTTTATAACTCACCTTTTGTTACCTACCTAACTCATTGTATAATAATATATATTTGACTCACTAAGTATGTTTAAACTCACTTTTTAATTGTTAAACATTTTCAGGTCAGGAATAAATATAGGTTCCCAATCTCCTTCCTCTGTGGAACCAGCAATGTACTTTAGTAATGTACACTATGTTGCGTGTAAAGTATATAGTTGCTCCATAATTTTGTTTCTAAACAAAATACTTAAGCAAACCTAATGTATGATATTTCTTATGATTTTTGTGAGTTATATTTAACATGCTAGATTTAATATGATTATAAAAAGAGAATGGTAAATGAATGATAAATGTATGGAAATGGACATGGATACTGATGTTTTAGGTTGAGATAATGTGATATAATAGGGATTATACAGATATCTAGTAATTTTAAGTTTATCCATATCCTATAACCGTTATGTTCCAATATTTGGGACGTGACAGTAAATGAATATAATATAATAGATTAGTATTTGGTGGTTATAAAATTATGTTAAATTAATAATTTATTTTAAAAATTTTATTTATTTATTTTAATATTATTTCAAAAATAAAATAAAATAATAAAATTTCATATATGTATATGTATATAACTATATATTGAAAAAATTATATAATGTGTACAAAAATTTGTTATTAATAATATAAAAAATTATTATTGTTTGTTAGGTATTGCTTTCTTTTCTTTTCTTTTCTTTTCTTTTTTTTCTCGTGCATATTAGTAAGTACATTTAGTACATTTCTATTCATCATACATGTAATGTAACTAATACTATATATATATATATATATTAATCTTTGAAAAAATTATAAATATTAATTATTGTATTTATTTTATTAATTTATAATTTAAATATATATATATATATATATATATATCAAGAATATTAATTAATACTACATCATTAAATTTATAAATAAATTTCTTATTAATTGAACTTCTATTTAATGTTTATGTTGATTAATAAGTTTAATTAGTTCATTAGTTCTAAAATTATTTTCATGGTTATAAAATTTTAAGTTCCAACCCTAGTTGAAGTAATTTTTGGAAGAGGAAAAAAATAAAAGAAAAGCACATGCAAATTATGAAAAATGAGAATATGCGCGTTTGATCTTTAAAAAGTAAAAGAAAAACACATGCAACTTATGAAATATGAGAATATGCACGTTGGATCTTTGATAAGGGCTTGAACTGAAAAGGATTTGGTGTTCATTGAATTGCCAAGCCCATATATTTGAAAGGCTCGTACTCTAATCTTTAAGTCTTAATTAACACAAATGCACATGCTCTTAGTTAAGTCAAACGTACTTATGCATTATCTGCTAATAACTTCAATATGAATTTTTTTTATCTCATTTTCTATTTTATACTTTTTTTTTTTATATATCATATTATTTATAAAAAAATATTAACTGTCAAAATACTTTAAAAAAAATAATATAACGCACAGAAAAAATATATGACTTAAAATGAGACATATGATAAATAAGTGAATCAATTCCTCTTAACTTAATGGTAATTAACTCTATATACTACCTGATAATAAAATAAAATTTAAATGGTCTTGTTTATTACTAAAAAAGAAAGGTTAAACATGTTGCTAATCAGCTTTGGTCACTATTCATTAGTTCTTTTGTTAATTGTGATACTTATTCCTCTAAAAAAAAATATGAATATTGTGAAGATAGCGATGTAATTGGCAAATTATTTTGTGGAGATTGAAAATGAATACATATTTAAAAATAATAATTTCATTATATATTATGCTTAGAAAGGACTTGGGATTGAATTATTTGTACTTCGGAAACATTTAGTAGAAAGAAATACACTAAAATTGAACTTGGAATTGCGCTAGCAATATAATAAAATTAAACTAAACAATCATTTTCGAATAAATTAATAAAAGGAAGTGAAAATTTTAATTTAAAGCTTCAAGTCACAACAATGGTGATTGATGAAGCTTCTGAAGAAACAGTAAAGCTAAGGCTTTTAGAGAGAAAAATTATGGATAATCTATTATCTCAAGTCAACTAGAACTGTATATGAGTAATGTATATATACATCAATAGAAATCAGTAAAGTAACTAGTGCTAGCTCGTTTAGTAACTAACTAATAGAAGATTTACAAAAGCTTAACTATTTACATAAGCTCAATATAAATTATATCTTTATAGCCCCTCAAGATGGGCGTTGATGAAAAATCAGTCCTATCTTGGATAGAAGTGAATGTTAAACTGCTGAAGAGATAGATTTAGTAAAGATAACTACCAATTGACATTTAAAACGAAATGTGGTGAGGTAGGATGAACCTGTCTTTGTATTTATTTCTAACCTCATGGTAGTCAATCTCTAAATATTTGGTCCTCTCATGAAACACTTGATTGCTAGTGATGTGTAGGCAACTTGATTATCACAATATAATAATATTGACAAATATACATCAACTTGAAATTCTTGAAGCAGATATGAAATATATTGAAGCTCGCACATTGTCTGTGCCATGCTTTTGCATTGAGCCATAGTAAAGGACCTAGAGACAGTTACTTGTTTATTCTTTTTTCAGGATATAAGAGAAGAACCAATAAGAATGCAATAGCTTGTAATAGATTTCCTAGTTAAAGACATTTGGCCCATCTGCATCCACATAGAATGTTAACTAAAGAGAATTAGTAAAAGGAAAATAAAGTGTTGCAAATTGACAACTTTTCAAGTATCTCACAGTATGCACAATTGCTTCCCAATGAGTGATTATTTGTATGCTTATAAACTGACTGAGTTGTTGAGTAGCAAATGTTATATCAGGCCTTGTGAGATTGAGGTATAGTAAATTGCCTAATAGTCTTCTACATTGTTCTGGATCTTTAAGCAAGGCAAAATTATTGCGGCTAATTTTACACCAATTGGTAAAGGAGAGGAAACAAGTTTAGCACCGATCAAACCAACTTCTTGCAAGATGTAAATGGTGTACTTCCTCTGATTAATGTACAAACCAACATCAATCTTAGCTATTTCCAGACTTAGAAAATATTTGATTAGTCCAATGTCCTTGATTGTGAATTTGGAATGAAGATACCTTTTAGTTGGTAAAGGAGAGGAAGTAGGCTTAACACTTGTCAAACCAACATCTTGCAAGATGTTAATGATGTAATTTCTCTGATTAATGTACAGACCAACATCAGTCTTAGCTATTTCTAGACATAGGAAATATTTGGCCAGTCCAATGTCCTTAATTATAAATTTGGAATGAAGATACCTTTTGATTGTAGTGATTATCTTGTTCATGTGTTCTAGTTACAAGGACATCATCCACATAAATGAGTAATGCAAGAAACCATATTGCATATTACTTAGTGAACAAACAATAATCACGTGGAGACTATTTAGGACTAAAGACTTGAAGTTTGACAATTGACCCAATATTTCACTGTAATGATGCTTGCTTGAGACCATATAATGATTTATTCAGCCTATATACTTGAGTTGATTGGGAGAAAATATAGCCATTTAGTGGCTTCATGTAAACTTCTTCATCTATATAACTATGAAATAATATATCATTTATATCTAATTGGTGGAAGGGCTATGTTTTTGTAGAGGCAATAATAAGAAATATTCTCACGAAGACTAACTTTGCCATTAGTGAGAAACTTTATGTATAATCAATTCCAACCACTTCATTGTATCTTTTTGCAACTAACCTAGTTTTATGTCCGTCTACTATTCCATTAGGATTATACTTGAATTTGTAAATATATTTTGATCCTATTGGTACTTTATAAATCAATCACCTCCTAAGTATTATTCAATTCCAAGGCTTCAATTTCTTTTTTCATGGCTTGAATCCAATTAGGGTAATATTTTGCTTGATTATAAGTTGATAGTTCTTAAATTTGTGACACATTTGCTACAAACTGGAGGTGAATGGGATCAAAATAAGAAGAGTAATTAGAAGGATATAGTTGTAGGAGGTGTGTTACATGTTAAAAAAGCTGTACTGATTTTATTTTTGCAACATTGTTAGCATAAAAAACAAAATCTTACATTCATTTTGGTTTTGTTTTAGGCCTAGTACTTTGTCTCATGGCAATATATGTTTTGCAGGTTGAGAATCAATTGTCTGAATACGTAATTAAGGTTTGAGTGTTTTAGGTGTTGAATGATGTTGTACAGATAATGAATCAAATGAAAATGGAGAATAATTTATTGACTGACGTTCAGGTTGTAAATGGTGTTGTGAAGATAAATCATTATATTATTTTCTTTATGATATGTACTTATTTGTGTTTTTCAAACCCTAATACCATGGAATATACTCTATTAACACTAGGAAGACAATCTATGATCGTTATTTGGTTCCTAATTATATCATAGTTATCATTGAGTCCCATTAGGAATTACATTAGTTTGTTTAGGCATGTAATATCTGCAATTATTTTAACTGCTCCACATGTGCATACTGGTAAAGGCATTAAACAATTCAACTCATCCTAAAGTTTCTTGAGCTTAATAAAGTACATTGACAAAGTCATGGTGCCTTGTGCCATTGATCTAATTTTCCTCTGTATTTGGTATATTAGATGACCATTACTCTCAATAAACCTTTCCTCTTATTCATCCCACAATTCCTTAGATTTCCTATCATATATAAATATATTAACAAGTTCCTTAGATATTGAGTTTAATATCTAGGAAGTTACCATGAAGTCTACCCTTTGAGATTGTTCAAACTCATTTGAGTTAATAGTAGGCATAACAAAGTTTCCATTTATGAGCCCTAGTTTAACCTTTGCTCCTAAATCTATTTTCATGCATCAACTCCATGAAATGAAATTATTACCATTCAGTTGTACAGAGACTAAAATCATACTTGGATTATTTGAGTTGTATAAAACCAAAGGATCTCCATTATTCTGAGTCTCATCCTATGACTTCCTTATCCTTCATGTCTTTGTTGAGTTGTTCTAGGGTTTCTCTGATCCGATTCTAAATGAGTCTCCGTTCTTCAATTCAAAGATCTACCACAACAAATATAAGACAATAAAGAAATTATCAAAATCTTAGATTAGTTCTTATTAAAGACCAGTTCTAATACCATGTAAAGGTTATATTAGCATTATGACTTAAAATTCTAATGGGACTTGTATAAAGACCTTTTTTTCCATTTTGAGTGTAAGAAATATTTCCTTTGTAGAGTAGAGTTTCTATTTTAATTTTATTTTTATTTAGATGAGTATCATTATTTAGTTAGGAATGATAGTAAAAAATATTATAAATAATTGGAGGGATTCCTTGACTTTTGCCCAAATATGCATTGACACTTGCTCGATAGTTATTTGAAGAGGATTTTTATGGCCTAATATTGTGATAGAGTTATAGTAATCATAAAGTGTATGGATAAAGTATTTTTATGATAATTGAAGATCTTGTGAGAGAGTTTACAATATTGTCCATCCAAAATTGTAATATATTGATAAAGTAGATTATCTCTTTGAGAAATTGTCAACGTAGATCTATTCAGAGATCAAACTACGTATAAATTATTTGCATTGTTTTTCTTTTTTATTTTATTGTTACGTTTATAACTCTGAATTTTCACTCAAATTATAGTGATGGTGAGTGATAAAGCTTCTAAACAAACAATAAAGCTCGAGATTTTAGAGAGAGAAAAATTAGGGATTCTATTATCTCAACTACAACTATACATCAGTAATGTATATATACATCAATTTATCTGTAAAGTATTTAGTGTCACCTTATTAAGTAATGCCATCTCACTTAATAACTAACAGGATATTTACAAGAGCTTAACTATTTACAATTACTATTTACAGAAGCTAAATATAAATTATATCTTTACATTAACCTATCACTTAAAATAATGATAACTATAAAATAAATAAATAAAAGTATTATTCATAAATTTTTAATTTTTAAAATTAAAAAAAATGAGTTCTATAATTATGTGACACGATAATTGTTGTTTGTTCCCACAATACATGCACTTAAACTAGAAATAGGGAGTGATTCACATGTCAAACGGGGTGAAATGTGTTATTTAATGTCAAAAAAGTGTTTTGTACAAACTCAAATTTAAATCAGAAAAAGTACAAAATTCCAACGCGTTCTTGTCGTTGAAGATTCAAATGTTCCATTACATTTCCCCACAATCATACAAGAGATTTGGCCAAATTTAGACAAGAAAATTAATGATATAGACAAGAAGGCACGTAGCTAGACACATAATATTAATCCTAATTAATTAATTAATCGAAATTATGACTTAATTAAATATTATTTGTCGTTGATACTCAGCAATAATAGACTACGGTTTTGCCCATAAACAACACAACACATACAACTAGTTAGGCTAAACATGCAGGTGGGAACAATCGGCTATGGATTTGAGCTCTTTCAGTACTTGTACACATGTACCCATACGTTTTCTACTCTTTTATTTTCTTTAAAAAAAAAAAAAAAAAAATTCCTATTTTTTTTTTATAAAATTATCAGATATCACGTTTAAATCTGATTCGAGATATAAAAGAGATAAAATTCTCTTTACATTTATTTTATTCATCTTATATGATATTATTTTATTTAAAGATAATTTTTATACTGCAAATTCTAATAAGTGAATACTAAATTTTTATTGCTTTTTTAAAAATACACATTAAATGGATATTTAATAAAAAAATAATAATGTAATTATTATTTTTTTATTTTAATAGCTGTGTAAATTTATTTAGTAATTATTTTTTAATGATAATTATTAGTTATTTGATAGTTATTAAATATTCAAATAATTATTAATTATAAAAATATAATTTATATATATTTTTTAAATAATTCATATTTATTTAAATAAAAAATTATATTTTATTATTAAAAATATTTAAATAAAAAATAAATATTAATATTTATTTTTAATAATTATTATATATATTAATAATATCACTTAATAATATATTTTATTAAATCAAATATGGTCTAAAATTATGTTGTAAATTAAAGAAATTTCTGTTGATAAAATAAGTGGCTAAATCCTTGCTTGATTTAAATGGGTATTTACGTGATTATTATTAATAATTATAGATTATAGAAAGTGCTAAGAAGTCAACAAGCTATGAACCTCGGGCGTAACGCAAGCCGTATAATTTTGAAATGGGCTTTTGCTTCCGACACACACTGCTATTAACTAAAAATGTTATATTAATATATTTTAGTTTTAATAACATTTATTGATATAATAATCCATGCCCATGCCCTTTTCAAATACCTCTCTAACCCCAAACCTTGCTTTGCTTGACAAATGTATTTTTTTTGTTTTATGTCTTCTTATTAATTTTTTTTTTCTTTATAATGCTAGTAAAGATTTAATAGGTATAATAATAATAATAATCAACTTACTTTTTTTTTTAGTAAACAAGAAAAAGAAACAGAATTTAAATTACATCATATAATTTTTGATATAAAAAACCCAATAATTGTTATGCGGAAGAAAGTTAAGAATTCCTACGAAAGGAGTCTCAAACAAATGATAAAATAAGTTTATTGCCCAAATGAGCAAATCAATCAGCACTGAAATTAGCTTTCCTATAGGTGTGTGAGAAATCACAATATTCCAGTTCATCTTCAATATATTTTTGATACTTCTAACTAAAGGAGTAGAAGCATTAATATCTTCTTCTTCTCTATTAATGGGATTCATTACCACAAGACTGTCACACTCCACTATAATAGAATCAACACCTAGCAACCAAGCCAATGAAAGATCATGATAAACACCCCATAGTTTTACCAAAGTAATGGAACAAGAACCCAGATTAGCTGCAAATCCACCTGCCCAAGAACCATAGTGTGTTCTTAATAACCTCCTGCAGCAGCCATACCAGTCGTATTATCAGAGGACCTGTCAGTTTACATGTCAGTCGATATTATTGGAGTAATTAGACAATTAAGATAATTTCAATCAGTTTATATGTCTGCCGATGTTATTTTGTTTTGAGATAAAATATAATTTTAATTTTGATATTTAGTTTTACGAGTATATCTGTTTTTAATATTTTTTAAAATATAATTTTGACTATAATATTTTTAAATCCTGTAATTTTAATTATTCTCTCCGTTGACTTCTGTTTATATGCATCACATGAATTAAAAAGTAATTAGCAAATTACAATTTAGCCTCTAAAATTTTATTTATTTATCAAAAAAATATTTTTTTAAATTAAATATATAAAAAATAAAATAAATTAATAACTAAGGAAAAATTAATTATTTTATTTAATTAAAATTAAAATAAATATTATTTTTAATTTAAAATTATTTTTTTATTAAATTAAAATAATTAATTTTTATTTAACTATTTACTTTTATAAAATTAAAATAAATATAATTATTTTTTAATTATTTAATTTATATTCTTATTTTTATAAAGTTTAAAAATTATTTTAATATATTTAATCAAAAAATTATTTTTTATTTCATTAAAATTAAAATAATTAAAAATAAATTATTTTTCTCTTATATATATATATGAGGTACTTTTAATTATTTTACTAAAATTTAATAAAAAATAAAAAAAAGTAAATAAAATGATCAAATTTATTTATAGAATCAAAATAAAAAAATTGACTGCGCTTTTTTCTTTAAATACTATCACTCCTAAAATGTCGTCAACTTTTCTTTTTTATTATATTTTCTTTCTTTTAATTTAATAATTAAAATTATAATATTTAAAAATATATGTGAATAATTTTATATATAAAATATTCATACATAATTTTATTTATTTTTTTTGTATATTTTAATTTAAAATTAATATAAATTACTTTTTATTTAATTAAATAATTAATTTTTAAAAGTAATTTATTTTCTTATTTTTTGTATATTTCACTAAATAAAATTACTTTTTGCATATTTAACAAAATAAAATAATTTTATTTTAATATAAAAAATAAGAAAATAAAATAATTAATTAAATAAAAAGTAATTATTTTAATTAAATAAAAGTAATATTATTTATTTTAGGGATGAGAGTATTTAAAAAAAGAAGCGCTGTTAGTTTTTATATTTTAATTCCGTCAATAAACTTGATTATTCGTCTATTTTTTTCTATTTTTCTATTAAATTTTAGTAAAATGATTAAAATTTTCTCATATATATATAAGAGAAAAAAAATATTTATTTTAATTATTTTAATTTTAATTGAATAAAATTTTTTTTTAATTAAATATATAAAAATAATTCCCAAATATATAAATTAGAAAATAAATTAAATAATAAAAAAGTCATTTTATTTATTTTAATTTTAGAAAAGTAAATAGTTAAATAAAAATTAATTATTTTAATATAATAAAAGTAAATTTAAATTAAAAATAATATTTATTTTAATTTTAATTAAATAAAATAATTAATTTTTATTTAGTTATTAATTTATATTTTTAATTTAAAAAATACTTCTTTATAAATAAATAAAATTTTAGAAACTAAATTATAATTTATCAATTACTTTTTAATCCATGTTGTTGGACCCCTTAGGTTTGATATTGATTTTGACGATAACTAAATATGTTGATTGTGTTAATTATGCTAACATTTTGTTTGAGTTGGTTAAAACATTAGAAATTATGATCAATGCTAAACTATAGATTTAACACATCCAATGAATCATCAAGTTCAATCTAATGCTGCCCTTATGTAGATTGGTTCAGATGATGAACCATATATGGATGAAACGACATGAATGTTTAATTTTAGGAACATAAATTAGATTGAGCATTAAACATTGGGAAAGGGAGATATGAATTTTTAAATGAATTATGCTTAAGCAGATAGTTTAGGATAAAATAGTTGAGGCAATTTTAAAATATTGTTGAAAATTATAAAAGAAGAATTTGTATATGATATTCCATATAATTGGAGCTCTAGATGTCTACTTTCATATGAAAAAGAATAAAGTGATTTTGATTTCTATGGAATGAGAAATTGAAAAATTAGTGAAGCATGCTCAGACTGTCTTGAAAATTTGAGCAATAAAATGGTTGGATTTTTTAGAGAATGAAATGGACGATTTTGGAGTTATCATAAACTACAAAGTTGTAGTAGGCATCTGAAAGTTTCTAACGAAAAAAACGAAGCATGATTTAGAGTTGTATATCTTAAGATATGAAGAAATTAATTTGCGCACGCTACCAATCAATTGCAGCGGCTACTAAGAAGTCTAGAAAGTCCAATAGCTTAAAATAAGCTAAGTAGCGTCCTCTACACTTTAAGTAGTGGCCCCTACTTATTAAGTAAAGCCCGTTATACTTTAAGTCGCCCCCGCTAATCTAGTAAATCACCAAAAAAAACTAGATGCAGGAAATACTGTGTCACACCCCAACACCATCGGTGCGACGATCTTAAGGCAAAGGTAGGCATGAGGCCACCATAAACCCGTAGAACCCTTAACTAAACTTGTCTCATACATAACAATATACACTTATCCAATGCAAAATATTATATCTCATAAATCATCATTATATATATCATGACATCTCCATTGGTTCCCTACCGATCAAAAGATAGTTCTAACATCAATATGGAACAAATGAGAGTCTACAAATGCCTTCCATGGCAACAAAATCAAAACCATCCCATATTTATCTATGGAGCTCTAAAAGAATACTTCTTAATAGACATGATTATATATATAACAAAAATAACATCCAAAATAATTACATCTAAGCGTCTTGTGAAGAAGAAGTCAATAAGCTCTATCATCTAGATTAGCTCTCTCTCGAGCTACACTAGCACCTGAAACTACAAAAGAAGGGTGAGTCTTCAACTCAATAAGATATAAACAACATTAACACTTTAAGTTAACAAAGAATATGAGTATCAAATCATGAACATATACATATACATATACTTGGGCATGAAAGAATCTTAAGCTTATATTTGAAAAAGAACATGAGTGCTTACAACAAATAGCACTATCAAATCATATTATAAATTAAATCATGGTTCTCATTTAGAACAAAAGAATGCCTGTGAAGGGTGGCATTATCAAATCATATATAAGATAGAACTAATATCATATCATAACGTATCAGCAGCCTTGCTATCTTAACATAATATATATGCTTGCGCGGGCATATACCTTGAGCTCGTGGCCCCCTCTAGGTGGAACACTGATAAAAATCCTATTAGCTGGGCTCCCATTGTGCATATGGACCAATGAATTTACTCTCATTAGGAAAAACATTCTATACATATATATATCAAAGGATCATTATAATAAGGTATTCTCAAAAATTTGAATTGGTCAAGAGACCATTTAATATTTTTATCAAAGGCTCGTTTATGATCTTGGTCCAAGAAAAAAAAATAACCAAGTCATTCTTATATATTAAGTGATTACATTAAGGAAGTTATCAAGTAAGAATTTCATATCATAAAGAACGTATATGAATATTTAACAATTCATCTCATAAGGAGAAAACATACATTTATATAATTCATAATTTACCTCTTAGCAAAACTTTTCACAATTAATCTCAACACTTGATTAAATGAAAATCCTCATCAATTCCTTGAATTGTCCAAGCCTACTCAAAATCCTAAAATTCTATAAATTAGGATTTCCTCAATTAATAATAATAATATGGTTACTTATAATTTTAACCATCTTAGAGTCTCTATTATTGTTTCCTAACCTCAATTTAATTCATCTCTTAAATAAAATTTGAAAATTAAGAACATAATTACTATTCACATCACTATTCATAAAAAATTTATAAATTCTTGTATCTTCCATATTAGCCATAATTAATAGCCCTAAATGCTCATAATAGGTTTTATATAACTCATAAATAACTATTCTAACTACCAAAAATCTTAATCCAAAAAGAAAATGAAGTTTGGAGAAAATTACCTTATTTCCCCAAAAATAATTTCTTGAAGGATCTTGACTTGAAAATGATGATTGAAACCTTTGAATGTGTTAATTTAATGATTTAATGCATTAATTCTGAGTATTAATGCATTAGAAAACAAATGGAATAGATTAGAGAGAGAGAGGAGAAGAAATGAAGCAGAAGAAAGAAAGAAAAGAGAAGAAGTTATCGTGAATGCAAAAATGGCTACTGCTTCTCTTTTAAATATGCTACTGCCTTACTTAAATCCTTCCTCCCCAAATCCTTTCTTGCCAAATTCTTCCTCGCTAATCCTTCCTAGCCAAATTCTTCCTCGCCAATCATTCCTCGCCAAATTCTTCCCCGTCAATCCTTCCTTGCCAAACTCTTCTTCGGCAACTCTCACTAATCCAGCTTGATTTTGAGTTAAAGAACTCCAATTGTCTCGCTTTTTATTTTCACTTAAACTAGACATCTGAGGATACCACATATCCAAAATTAAAGTAAAAATATGCCCAACATGATTTATGGTAAATTTTCAAAATTGGACCTACTTCACTGTGTTTTCTATTTTGGTGAGCTAGAGTCCTGCCTCGCCAGCCACCTCTCCAGCTCGCACTAAAATAGCTCACGAGTGAGATACATAAGTACAAATGCCTTGATTCTTTTTCCTAGTTAAATTAGACACATAGGGCTATAACTTTTATGTTTACCTCTCCAATTATATCAGCTTCTATTCACCTCAAAATCGAGGAGCCAACTCGCACTACCTATTTCTATCGGGCTGGAAAACCTTCCTCGACAACTCGCACTTAACCAGCTCACAAATGAGCTAAAAAAATTCAAACTCCTCAATTCTTTTTGTCAGTTAAAATAGACACTTAGGGTCCAATATATACAAAATTTAGAATAAAAGGAGATTTATACAATTTATGGTGAATTTTTAAATTTTACCCTGACTTTACTCTCCAAGTACTATCCGAGCAAGTCTAATTCAATTAGCTCTCTCTTGAGCTACAATTCTCCAATCTTCTTGAAATTTTACAACCATCTATATAACACATAAAGGAACATTTTTTATGTTTACATTTTTCTAAATTATTCCTTTAAAATCATGAAAACTAACTCACCAAACCCTGCTCAACAGATTCTGAAATTCTCAAAACATCCACAATCATCTCAACAAACATGCATAAAAAAATAAAATAAAAATTAACAGGTATTACATACTGTCAACCACACTTTTTGGTATTAAATGAAGCCAAACGGCTATATTTCATCTAAGACTATAAATATGAGTTGATGGGAAGTTTAAAAATAAGAAAATAACATTTGAGAACTTATTATTGAGCTATTGCACCAAATCATTCATATTTATGGCTTGAAAAACTTATTTATTGTTAAACCATTTTTGTGAGCTATTAGTTGTAAATCTTTGAGTTGTTTAAAACTCATTGATTGTTTGGGAGTTGGGAAAAAGTTAAAGGGGATTTTTTTTCTTCTCATCTCTTGTAATTCTTAAGGGTTTGAGTGTGAGCCTTAGTAAAACACTTGTATAGGTTTGAGTGCGAGCCTTTGATAAAACACTTGTGAAGGTTGAAGTGTGAACCTTTAAAAATACTTTGTAAGATTTGAGTGTGAACCTAAATACTTAGGTTTGATCTTGTACTTGTAAAATGATCAAGTAAAATACTCAAGTGTGATCTTGAGGAGTGGATGTAGGCAAGTGTTGACCGAACCACTATAAAATTCTTTTTGTGATTTTTTCTTTCCTTCTTCCTTTCATTAATTTTTAATTTGCCCTTAATTTGTCATTCCAACCAATTCACCCTCTCTCTTAGTTGCCAAAGGGACTTTCACATATGGGACCTAGAAACGAAAGTCAACGGAGAGAAGGGTCATAATTGCAGGTTTTAATAATGTTAGGATCAAAATTATACCTCAAAAAATATTAAGAGTCAATGTGCTCCTATGGCTAAACATCAGGGTTAAAATTATATCTTATCCCTTTTGTTTTTAAATTAGTTTAAAAGCACGACCTCATAATCAGTATATGTATTTTAAAATTATTTTCTCTATGTTGACTTCAAAAATCAAACTCCACAATATAAGACTAAATTCTCCCTAAAAGCATGAAGTTGTCTTTCTTTTCTCTATGAATCTAGAATTTCTTAACCTTGGAATCTAGGGTTTTCTTATCAACTCTTGGTTGAATTTTTGATTTATATTTTTGTTTTTTATTCTTTCTGATTGTGATCGGTATTAGTGTTATGATAACTAATGAATTGGAATGTTTATGAAGTAAATTTCGATTAACTGAGGATGATGATTGTGCAATTGATCTTGGCAAACTGAATAAAATTTTATTTGGCTAAAAGGGTTCCTTCATTATGTCCTTCTAATAAGGAAGTGATACACAATGCATGGATGAGGGTTTGAAGACCTTTGAAAGGAATGTAGGTACAGGGAACAGAAGCAGATCTATTTGTTTTTCAATTTTATTCCAAGAAAAATATGATGATGGTATTAACAAATGGCTTGTGGCACTTTAATAAAAACTTATTGGTGCTAAACAAATTGATGGCAATATGCAACCATCAATAGTTTGTTTGTTAAAGGTGGAATTTTGGGTTCGAGTATATAACCTTCTGCTAAATAAACATTTTCCAGATATTGTAGTAATGGTGGCAACGAAAATATGGAAGGTGATCAGAGTAGACTCATCAAAGGGCTCAATCAAATCCTGATACTTTAGGATTCGGGTGATTGTTAATGTTGAAAAGCCTCTAAATTGTGGTATTACTATTCTCAATAGGAAAGGTGAGAAGGTGTGGGTATACTTCAGGTGTGAGAAACTTTTTAAGTATTATTACTAGTATGGCTTACTCAGACACATTGAAAGAGATTGTGCATTTAAATCAGATGATGTTGGGAGGAAAGGTGGCCTTATGTCACAATGCTAAACTTGGACCATTAATAATACATAACATTCATATATTCCATATAAAATCTTATGCAATTACATCCATTCAATATATTTCCACTTGTTCTTGATAGAAAATAACATCAAACTATCATCTATAAGGAGTAAGAGAAAGTTCAATAATATCCTTTAAATATCAATACTATATCTATAACATCCAATCCATGGAGCATCTAAGAATATAATATCCCAAAATAATATAATACAATACAAGTGATTCTAAAGAAATTCACTATAACTTCTAGTGGAGGAAGGAGAAATCAAGAAGCTTGATCATCCATATTAACTCTCTCTCTCTATCTCCTGAAAAATACGTAAAGAAATAGAGTGAGTTATAAACTCAAAAAGCTATAAGAATCATGATGCCTTTGGGTTACAATGAATAATTAACAATGAGGTAATGGTACATGTAAATATGTATTTAATAAATAATCCAAACAATAGGGTTAGTGAACAATGACAATAATGTGCTAAGAAAGAACGACACCGAAGCAATACAAAGTAATAGAACAAATATATAATGAATAGGTTAATTACTCTAAAATTCATGTATTTTTCAAATTATACTAAATGATTCATGCATTTCTAAAATTATACTACATAGTTATTGCATTTTGCTTCATTAAAAAATGAGGTCATTCTGTTTAAAAATCCGTTAAATCAATGTAAAAAAGTCCATAATACCCATCATTTTCATTTTAATTTTCACTCTCATACCACTTCTTTATATTCACTCACTTCCTTATCCACCTGTTACCACTACCATCACACCACCACCACCACTACCACCACCACTGTCCACTCTCATACTCCTTCCATAGTTTGAAATAAAACAAAAAATAAATAATAATCCCCAATTTTAAATAAGAAAAATAGGGCAATTTTAAACAAAATCCAAAATAAAAAATCACTAAAATAAATCAAAAGAGGCCCAATATAATCCAATGTTCAAATTTATGGAATGTGAGCCTATTGCCTTGAAAATGTGCGTCTAATGCCTCTAATTAAACAGAATAATTACAAAAGTACAAATAATTATAAAAGCAGCACAACAAAAGGGGTGGTGAAAAGGAACCTATTAGATCTTAAATGTTTCCATATGCTACAAAATCCCAGACTACTATTCCACCATTTGTTTTTGCAAGACAACCATGATCTTCAATTATTAAGATTTTACAACATGATGGAATGCAAAGTTGCAAACTAGTAGATATAACTTTCCAATAGTTGCTTAAGTATGTGCCTGATCATTTTGCAAAAAGGATAATGACATTAGTAGGGCTTTAAATTTTTTAGTACATAATCTTTTTATTTTATGACTTCTAAAAAATTTACAATGAAGTGCATTGCAGCCGCTACTAATGGATATATAAGCAAAAAATCTGATATGCTAGAAGAGTAGTAGTTGCTACACTTAAGCAGCCTCGCTAGAAATCTAGAAAGTCCAGTAGCTCAAGTATGGGAAATGGGATAAGTAGCACCTGCTACTTTGGGATCATTTCACAGGTAGTCCCTGAAGTATTGACTAATGCACATTGTTGTCCTTAAACTTTAAAACGTAACACAAAAATCCTTCAACTTTTAACTTAGTTTCACTGACGGTTCTTATCCGCCCCAAACTTAAGTTATTTCTATTTTTACCCCTAAAGTCCTAATTTTCTTTCAAAGAAATCCAAAAACCCCCTCTTTTAGGCTCTGATACCATTCAAGTGAGTCTGCCCTCCCTCTAATTATTCTGTTCAGAGGCGGAATTACAGAGAGCTACTCCTAAATATCTTTTAAAGGGTTTTTTTTCTTTTTTTTCTGATTTCTTTCAGCTTTTTATACTCGTTCTGATAACGAGAGCTAGCAACAAGTCCTAAAGAGTCTTTGTTCTCAATGAAAAATTTCTCAAATTCACTCTGTCTAAGAGTCAACTCTTCTAAATTTTTGAACAACTTATCTATAGAATTATTTAGAGAGTTTAAACAATCTATAATAGAATTTAATAACCCTATTACTGGATCCTTGCCTACACCGTGATCTAGATGATGATAATCAGGATAAGAGCAACTTGAAGAATTATTGGTCATCCAATAAACGTGCAAAAGCACCAAGCCTTTCTAAATAATGGAAATTATTAAACTCAAGTTCTTGTTCTAGAAAATTTTTAAGTTCAAAATCTCTTTTATTAGGCTTTTCAAGTCTTTCAATCCTTTCTATAGCAGCAGGTAATTCTCTTATTCTTTGTTCATATAAAGCAAAGAAAGGATCTTGTAGTCTAAGACTGGCACTCAACTCTTCCCTCCTAGCCTGAGTTAAAGCTAGACCTCTAAGGCAATTATTATTAGCAGATCGGTTGGAAGACATAAATGTTTAATTATAAAATTAAAACATTTATAAAATACATACCTTTGTAGACTGGGTCCACTAAGCTTCCGCAATAGCTTTAGCCTTCCTTCCAAGCTCGTCACCAGCAATATCTTCAGAGAGATACGGAGGATACGACTTACTGCCCTTTCTTGGTTAGGTCTTACTGCAATACTCCTTGATATCAGACTGTTTTGAAGGATGAAAGGTATGTAGAAGTAAAATAATCACACAAATAAAGACTTCACAAAGATTATTCTGTTAAAGAAACTCTATATTTTATTTCACTTCCCTTCTTCACTAAGCTGAAGAGGTATATATAGACTTTTTATAAAAGAAGCTGGTGTCTGTATTACTGTTTGCCAGCTCAAAAGAGAAATGGTACAATAATTAAGATGGGTAGCTGGAATAGTATGTCAGCTTTACAATATTTCAAAATAAAATGGACAGCTGGTGTTCTAGTACTGTTTTCCAGCTGTATTTGGTACAATAATTAAATAAAGACAAAGACTGCTTTAATTTTATAGCTAAAAAGTTAGTCTTTATCAGTGATACATTCTTTTCATTAAGACCACAAATTTTAAAGCTACTCTGGCAGACAATGCTTTAATATTTGCAGTAATTTCTGAAAAGCAATTCCTCAATTATCACGTTGAGGCTGATGTCATGGATGGCATTTTTTGTCACTCCATCTGTGAGTTATTGACTGGGGTATCCATGCTTTCTCTTAGTTCTGCATATCCTATAGTCATTTCCTCTGCAACACGTTGCTCTCTGAACTGAGCAACTTTCTTCCAGACCTTCATGGTTTCAGGTTGGAAATCCATACTTGGATCTAAATCCACTAGTCTCAGAAACAATTTTTGTGCTTCTTCTCGTCCATTAATGATGGACAATACTCTTGTAATGGGAGTATATTGGGAACAGATTGTAACAAACACTTTACCATCTCCGAGAATGACATAATTACTTGCATAGATTGCCTTCTCCAGGCTAGCTTTGAAATTTTCAATTCTCACAGCTTGGGTAATAATTTTGTTTTCCTTATATATGGTAAAATATAAATTTAAGTTCTGATTATTAACCTTCTATGGCTCAATAAATTCCTTAGCCATAACAGGACGAAGATCCCAAATCTGATAAGGATTACGAACCGTTCCATCCTCACCACAATCCATAATTGTGCTAATAATATAACTGGTAATTATTCTTGAATCTAAACTCAAGAACTCTAAGGATTCCTGCATAATTTTTGAAAGTGATTTACACAGATCTTTATCATTTCTATTGATTTCGATAATTTCTGTCAGTCCTGCATCTGTATAGCGAAGACTATCTTTCACTATTTCTGAAGTAATTCTCAGAGTTAGAGCTCCATATCCTTGCCAATGGATGTATGGATGTAACATAGAACATTCTTTGAGGGAATGATCTATTGAGTCCACCTTCTTAATTTTTCTGGTATAGGCCACTTCTGGCGAAATATATGAACTCATTTCATCAAGAAGTCTATCCCTTTCCATTACTAACTGAAGGAAATCTTTTTCATTCTTTTTACGAATTTCAAGTTATTTTTCTAGATATGAAATATATGAAACAACTTCATTTGCAAAGTGTTGCAATTGCTTGAAGTTTCTTTTGGCTAATCCTCCATGAAATCCAGAACACAACATAGATCCGTCTTTTGAAAGACCATAGTCGTACTTTATGAAGTATCAGGCATTTTCATCCTTATAGGTGTTTGAAACCTCAGGGTTATCTACCCTCATAATTTTCATGAATTCTTCATGAATGTCATCATCCTCATTTTCTAATTCTTTCATTGTGACTTCTTTAGGAGATTGTTGTTTTTCTTGTTTTTTGAATTCAGTAAAAACAATATCCCAATCCAAATCATCATAATCAAGATTCTCATCCTCAAAGCCTTTTCCAACTTTATCCTCTTTATGAGTTTAGTTTGGAATCTGTGAAGATTCACTAGCTTTTCCACTAACCTTGTGTTTGTGATTTGACAGATCACCAGAGTTTTTATAACTCTCCTCCTGTAAAGGAGTTTGATTTGGAACTTGTAACTGTTCATCTGCACTTTCATTAGCTTGTTGATTTGGAATTGATAAAGATTCACTGGCACTTTCAGAAGCCTCTTGATTTAGAACTCTAGATTCCTTGGTACTTCCACTGGCCTTTTGGTTTGGAACCACTGAAGGTTTACCGGCCTTTCCACTAGCCTTTTTTGAGCCATCATGGCTACCCTCCTGTAAAGGAGTTGGGCATTGCGGCCTTCCCATAACGGCCAATTCACCTTCATCTTTGTTATGAAGTTCTTCTCTGAATCTTTTTACTTGTTCAGGAGTAAGGCCCAGTTTTTTTGCTGTTTTTTCGTAAAAATCTTCAAGGACTTGCGCTTTTGGCGCTAGAGAAGTTTTCTCTTTGTTCTTTTGGACCAAGGATTTTTCCTTGGGCTTTTTGTTCACCCTTTTTCGGCTATCCAGTTCCTTCGAACTCGCTGGCTTCTTCTTAGAACACTCTGTAGAGATATGTCTTTCGGATTTACATATCCAGCACATAACATCTTTTAATGCTACAATTTTTCTTTTCGTTCTTGAAGAACCAGAGATATCACTCTCGGGATCCTTTTCCCTTTTTCCATTATCTTGGTGCATTGTTTCCGAGTGTGACCCTCCCTTTTACAAATCCAACATAGCTTGTTCTTAACAGCAGGGTCAATCTATAAAATTAGATAATTCACGAGAAAGAGAATCAGATACTACATTTTTATCAGAAGGAATATATTCAATATTAAACCTGTAATAGCTAAACCATTCTTGCAATCTTAAAAGTCTAGTTTACCTAGCCTCTTTAAGATTCAGATTCATAATCCTTTTACATAGATTGAATCTGTTCTAATTACGAACCTCTTAGGAGTCAGGAAGATGTAAAATGCTTTTATACCATTTTTTAACTGCTAAGACATTCTAGGCAACTTTTGGACGGATCATTGTACTGGAAAGATTCTTCCTGTACCAAAGAAGTATCTAAAGGGATCATTTCTTCATCTATGAGTTGGTCAAGGCATGAGAAATCATGACCTATGATTAATCGTAAGTTTAACACATTTGAAATAGTGTATATGCTAAGGGGGAGTATATTTGAGAAATAAAATAAATTAGAATTCAAGTTATAAGTTGCAGGAAAATAATCGCCGCTACAAAATAAATCGCACCCGCCACTTAAAGTCACACCTGCTACAAAATAAATCTCATCCAGTACTAATGTACACAAAAGTCAAAAATCTGAGATGCTGGAAGAGTAGCAATCGCTACACTTAAGTAGCCCCTGCTACTTAGTTAAGTAACACCCGCTACTAAGAAATCTAGAAGGTATAGTAGCTCAAGTTTGGAAAATGGGATAAATAGCGCCAACTACTTTTGTGTAGCCCCTACTACTCTGGATAAGTTGCCCCCGCTACTTTTATATAGTCCCGCTACTTTGAAAAAACAACAAAAAAAATAGCCATTGGAAAATATGTCAACTGCATTAATTAATATTAAATGAAATTAAATAGCTATATTTCATTCAAGATTATAAATATGAGTTGGTGAAAAGTTTAAAAACAAGAGAATAACAATTGAAAACTTATTATTGAGCTATTGCATCAAATCATTCATATTTATTGTAAAACCATTTTTGCGAGCTATTAGTTGTAAATTTTTGAGTTAGTTAAAACTCATTGATTATTTAATAGTTGGGAAAAAGTCAAAGGGAATTTTTTCTTCCCTTAAGGGTTTCAGTGTGGGCCATAGTTAAAATATTTGTATTGGTTTAAGTGTGAAAATTTAATAAAACACTTATAAATGTTTGAAGTATAAACCTGTGAAAACACTTTGTAAGATTTGAGTGTAAGTCTAAACATTTGGGTTTAATTTTGCACCCATAAAAGCATCAAGTAAAATATTCAAGTGTGATCTTGAGGAGTAAATATAGGCAAGTATTGGCCGAACCACTATAAATTTTTAGTGTCTGATTTTTCTCTTTCCTTGTTCATCTTATTAATTTTTAATTTGTCCTTAATTTGTTAAACAATCAATTCACCCCCTCTTGATTTTCAAAAGGACTTTCAATTTAGTTTCTCTAATATTTATGTAGTGTGTATCCTCTGTGTCTTACTCTTCCTAGTTAATGGGCAATCAAAGGCATGCTTAAACCTAATCGAGGTCCTTGTCAACGTGATCCTCTCTCGTTCTATTTATTTTTGTTGTGCGCAGAGGGCTTTTCATCTTTACTTAGGAAAGCAATGGTATAGAGTGAACTCCATGGCATTAAGGTGGCGAGGGGCTGCTCGGTGATTTCTCACCTTTTCTTTGCTAGAGCAAATTTGGCTAAATGTGATAAAATTCGGGAGATTTTAATAAAAAATGAAGTGGTTTAAAGGCAACAAGTGAATTTGAGCAAATTTGAGGTAACTTTTAACAGTAATGTTAGTGAAGAACATCAAATGGGACTATCTACCATCCTTGGAGTCCCAGCGATTGATAGACACGCGAAGTACTTGGGTCCTCCTACTTGAATTGGGAGATCGAAGAATGAGGTGTTTAATTAGGTCAAGGATCATGTATGGAAGAAGGTGAAAGCATGTGTTAAATTTTTAATTTTCATATCGATAGAGAATATTAAGCATACAAATACATGCAACACATATTAGAATATTTGATACTATTATTATTAAAAAGTTAGAACTAGCTTATTATATGATAACTCATCGTCATATATTAAATTTTTATATTTTTTATTTCAAATCAATATAAAATTATTTTAATATTTTCCTTCAAATGATAATTGAAAATCGATATTTAATTATCACTTGAACTAAATATTTGAAATGCAATAGCAATATCAGACCTGTTGAAATTGAATATCTAAATCGAAAAATCTATAAATTGAGCTAAACTTACTCTGATACTATGTTAAATTTTTAATTTTTATATAAATAAAAATATTAAGCATACAAATACATACAACACATATTAATTAGAATATTGAGTACTATCATTACTAAAAAAATTAGAATTAGCTTATTAAGTGATAATCTCTCACACTCATTATATATTAAACTCATTTTTTTTTTTATTCCCATTCAATATGGAATTATTTTAATAGGATGGAAGGAGAAGTTTCTTTCTAGAGTGGAGAAAAAGGTGCTAATTGTTACTGTTTTCAAAATGATTTATTTTTCTAAAAAAGACTTATTTTTTAAAACTTACGAGAATTGATTATATCATTTAACATATGAATTAGTATAACAGAATTTAATCAATTTTAATTACTTAAAAAGTACAAACTTTTAGGATTTTTTAATTTCAGTATTTTTTTTTACAATTACATGTATGAACTTTTTTTTCAAAGTATATCAATTGTAATTCCATAGATAACATTCTAGTGACCAAAATGATATTAAATCATATTAAAAAGAAAAAAAAATGGATCAATATGACTTTTACTTACATAATCAAGAGCAAACAAATGAGATTTGTCATTTTCTAATAAAATGTCAACTTGATTATTATTTAGTTAAATATTTAATTTATTAGTTAGAAAAAATAAAATCTATTGTTTCCCTTGATTATGTTAAAAAAAGATAATTTTTAATTATGCATTAATAATTACAAGATTTATTTTAATTTAATTATATTCTAATCACTAATTTTACCTGAATATGATAGAAAGCTAAAATTGATACAATCATAAAAGTTTATGCCATTAATTCATTAATCAATTAATTGATAAAAGAAAAAAAAAAGTGAGACAAAATTATATATATCTTCAAAAATTTTATACAAGAAGAGCAAAACTTTTATTATAAAATTGCCAAATTGAGTCATCAAGCAATTAGGGCATAGCAAGAAAATGATATGAAAATTTTGATGTCCATGTATATAAAAATGGTTAGCATGTATATATGGAAATTTGTTTCATTTAGTAAACTTATATAAATTACAAATTTTTATGGTAATTAAAGTTTGAGATGATAAACTATATTTATTTATATATTTTTTTATTATTTAGGAGATTATTTTTAAATATATAAATTTAATGTGGGATGTGTCGTTAAATTTATTTGGAAAAAAAAATAAATTTCAATAAATATTTAAATTAATAAATTAAATAAAAAAAACTCTTATCTAAATAAAAAAAAAAAAACGTTGCACAGTCATCATCATTCTCATATTAAAATTTAAATTTAAATTTAAATTTAAATTTAACTATCAATATTTATTAATTCGAATGGTAAGAAAATTATTTTTTTTAAATAAAATCTCGAATTCGAATATTATTAATAAATAAAATAGACATGGTTATTCCCATATCTAATTCACGGGTCAGACGTCAGCCTATTATGATTAATTGAATCACTATTAACAACAAAAGCAACAAAAATATTAAGACAGACAATGGAAAGAAGTTATGGTTTAATTAATTGCCATTATTGTCTAAATAATTTATATTAATTAAAAGCACAGAGTTGTTTTTTTTTTTTTAATTAAATTATGGCGGTGGGTGAAGGTTCAATATATATAGGAAAATGAAAATGATGCTGCTGATCTAAAGTCCCAAATATGTTTAAATTCCACGGTTGATTTAACTCTATACCAACCAATTACGGAGGACCAACATAATTTAAAAGGAAAAAATTAAAGTCATTAGTACTATAGTGCAAAAACTAGTTCATATATGTACCGAAAAGAAAAAAAATTAAAATTATTACTCTTAATTTCCTGTTTTTTATAGCAATATACCTTGTAGTTCACTGATTGGGACTTTTTTTTCTATTTTTATCAATCGAATTTAAGTTTATTATTCGAATTTTATTATCCGATCATATATGTATTTATAATTAAATTATGTCTTAGTATATTAGACTTTTTTTTTTTTTTGAATATTGATTAAGATTTTGATTATATATATTAATAATATTTTAATAATATAAGAAGTTAGAAATTTTAATTTTGAAAATTTATATAAAAATAAAAATTTTATTTAAACTTAAATTAATATTTTTTATAAAAAAATTAAAAAAAAAAGTGCTGCATCGGAGGAAACTCGTTTTCAAAATTGTGAAACTTTGAGTTTATGTGGCAGTTAAATCAAATTAATTAAAGAAATTTATATTAGAATAAAAATCTTGCTTTTCTCTTTTAATTTTTATTCACTTTTTAATTCTATGAAAGAAACATAATATTAATCCATTACTTTATACCAATATTATAAAGATATAATGCCTGTTTGAATTCAATTATTTTAGAACTCATTATTTTTTAAAATTATTTTTTATCTAAATTCATTTTTTTAACAATTCTTAAAAGCGATTGTTACGATATTTATATTTAAAAATCATATTTATAAATAAATATCAAAAACTCAATCATTTAAAAAATTTATATCTTTCAATATTTTCAATTTAATTTAATAGATTTTAAATTCTCAAAACACCCATATGTAAACTTGTGAGTAATCACTGTAGGAACTCCAAATGATTATTTTGGGATCAACTAGCTAGCTATCTAGAGATATTGCAATGTTAAAAATAACAACAATAAAAATAAAATAAATAACATTTTAGATTTAACTTGATGATAATTGATGATACAGGTTTAAGTTTGAATGGTAATAACAAAAAAGAAAATACTAGAAATTAAAATGCATATTTCAATATATTTGGTTGCTATTAATCTGCCTTGAAATTCTAAGAAGAGTTTTACATATTTCTTGTCAATAAAACTATATCTCTCTCTTTCACTATCCCTCATTCCCATATTCAATTAAAAAACCCATAAAAGAAGAAGAAAAATATGAAGCAAAAAGAAAGAAAACATAATTAAAACTAGATCAAGAACAACAAGAACAAGAAGAAAAAGAAATGCCTGGCTTTCCCATGTACGCCGCCAAATTGTAGCACCTCCGGTGAATTCTTCACCGGACAAACTCGAAAATCTCTCAAGAGAATTAATCAAACGAGGTGAATGTACATGATATGATTTATAAATATATATATGGTGTCTCATCAACTTACATATTTCTTCTTCTTCTTCTTCTTCTTCTTGTTGGTTACCATTTTTTTTTTCTCTATTCAAGAATTGGAAGATATAGCAAGAAAAGAAAAAGAAAACTAATTTTCAAAAGCAAGGAAAAGAAAGAAAGAAAAGAGTGTATATATAATAAAAGAGACAGAGAAGGGAGTTCCCAAGAAGATGACTTGCGTTTCCCGTTAATGTTGTTTTCAAAGGTGGGGTTTCAATAAATAAATTTATTTATTTATTTTTCCAAAAGAGTGGGCCATGAATGTAGAACAGGCCATCTTTGTTTCACACATTGGATTGGTTCCTTTTGTCATCCCCTACAACAGTCAATGCCATTTGCAGTTGTCCTTAAATATCAACTACACTATGTTTTTATTTGGGAAAAATATAAATAAATATTATGTGATTTTATACTTTTAGTATTCGGGATTTATAGAATTTTTTATAATAATTTAGAGTCTGTAATTTTTATAGTTAAATATTTTAATAATATTTTATCTAATAATATTCAAATTGAAGATGTGTTGCTCATATAGCGTAATGTCAGCGATGATGTGGCGCCACGTCAGAAATTAAAAAAAAATAATCTAATTTAAGTTGGTAAAATTTTTAATAAGATTTTAAAAATTTTTAAAAATTAAAACAAAATTTTTAATGGATTTTAATTGTATTATTTTATAAATTTAATATTGACAATTAAATCAATTAAATAGTATTTTATATTAATTTTTAATAATTAAATTATAAAATTTTTAATTCACAAAATTTTACGTCAAATTTTAATAATTAAATTATAAAATTTTAATTAGTTGACAATTAAAAATTTTGTTACATTTTATAATAAATAATATAATAAAATAAATTTTTGTCAACTAAAAATTTTGTAATTTAATTATTAAAAATTAGTATAAAATTTTAATTATATAATTTGATTATTAAATATTGATATAAAATTTTATAAATTAAAAATTTTATAATTTAATTATTAAAAGTTGATATAAAATGCTATTTAAGTGATTTAGTTGTCAATATTAAATTTATAAAATAATACAATAAAAATTAATTAAAAATTTTATTTTAAATTTTTAAAATTCTATTACAATTTTATCAATTCAAATTGAATTATTTTTAGTTTTTTTTTTTTAATTTCTGATATGACACCATATCACATTAATCATGATATCGCGTCACATGGGCGACACATCAATGTCACTAAAATATTTAACCGTAAAATTTATAGACTTCAAATTATCACCAAAAATTGTATAGAGCCTTAATGTTAAAAGTGTAAAACCACATATGTACTTTACCCTTTTTTAATTTAACAAAAATTAAGACCGGCCTTTCTTTAGGGAACATGCAACACAAGTCATGTATATATATAGTCTTTAAGGACCTTCAACAAAACTTGTTAACAATGTAGTATTATATATATATATATATATATAACCCTAATCTAATTGGATTGTGTGGGTTTGAACACAAAAATAATTTCATATTTGATTGATAAATTTACATTCATCCAATATGGTAGAATTTGACTAAATCTATAAATTGTTTAAATTCTCTCATTTAAAATCCATTAATTTAAACATTATATAATATCCATAATAAAATAAATAAATAAGGAAATAAAATCCATAAATTATAAAAAATCTTTTATCTCGAAAATCTCTGTAATCTCTTATTTAAAATTTTACCAAATATTTTATTTTTATGAACAAGTGATTTTAATTTTTTTTTTAAATTTTACAAGATGCCTTTTAAATTCATATCTTTAATTTTCATACTAAACAAGAACAGATGAATAAATCTATGGAATTGGAAATTCATATTTCTATTTTATAGTTTTGAAAAATTTCATGAAATTTAAATTCCTTCAATCCAAGTAAGACTTTAGTCTTTTTTTAATGGAGTAAAAATAAATATAAGAGTCATACTAATGAGATTAGATGGGATTGGGCAAGTTAAGATAAGATAATTGATGTGAAATTAGACTAGATAAGATAAAAGATATATAGTAAAATAGAGTTAATGTATTTAGTTATAATTATTATCAATTCAAGTGAATTGATTAAAAATTTTACTTTTTTTTTTCATTTTTTTATTTTTAAATTGCACACTTAAATATAGTCTCACAATAAGTGTATGCATAATTTGAATTTTTTTTTTCAATACTAAAAAAATAATAATAATTTAATTATTAAAATTTGAAAAAAATAAAAATCTCTTAGTTTATTAAATTTTGTTTGAATTAACTACATTTTACGAATTAATTGTCTGTTAACCGTAAAGATAATAAATATCTCATATGGATTAAATACAAAATATTTAATGAACATATATATAATTGGACTCTCTAATCTCAATAGTCAGCTTTTAAGGTTAGCACTCTCTAATTATATATACTCTCAATATTTATAATATAATATCAGAGTCTAATCCATCCATATATATAAAAATAATTTATACCCTTATTTTATCAAAATTTGAGACTAAAATTTTAATTTCACTTCAGGGGAAACCCATGTTGGGCTCTTAATTTCACCCTATAAATAGACCAATATTGAGTTTAATTCTGTTAACCCAATTCTCATGATAAATTTGCAAGTATCAGCTGGACTTAATAAAAATTATTTGGCCTAATTGTCACTTGAGAAAGAGTATTAAAATAATAAATATCTTATATTAATTAAATATAAAATATTAATTGAACATATATATAATTAAACTTTTTAACCTCAATAACTAACTTTTAATATTAGCACTTACATAATTATATATATTCTCAATATTTATATCATTAACCATAGCCCCATAGCCCTTGAGTTGAGTCCCTTGTTAATTAGAAAAGTCGATGATTATAGAAATACCCTTTCTTTATTTACGATATAAGAAGCTATAGGTTCACCAGTTGTGTTAAAATATTAGTTATTATGTATAAGATATATATTTTAATATTAATAATTTATTATTTTTTATTGTATATAAATAAGTGAAATACCAAATATTTATTTTACATTATTTTTTATTTTAAGTGTTATTTTAGTTCATATAATTTAAATATTATAATTTATTTCAATTTATAATATAATATATAATAAAAATTATTTTACTTATTAAAATAATATATATTATAAAAAATAATATTATTCATTTTAAAATTAATATACATTATTTTTATTTTAATATTTTAATTATAAATTTCTTATATAATCATAATTTGTAAGGTTTTTACATTTTTCATGCTTTGTCCACCATCAAATTAAGGGATAAAAAATCACAGTTAGGATCGAATGAAAAGTCGCTGGCGGAATAAATTTGTCATATTATAAAGTGCACTAAATAGATGATAAGGATAATTTTCCATGTCTTGTTTTGATTGTGTACCAAACACATTCTTAGTGAGCAATTATTATTATTATCATTATTTTAAAAATCATATTCACATGTTAATTTTTTTTTTAGGATATATCATGAATTTTTCATTTATATATTAAAATAATATATATTGATATGTAATAAGTAATAAATTTAGCTTTTATTCTTGAGTCTTGAACATGATACAACGCCCATTCTACAAGGGAACCTAAATGGATTTCGGAAGTCTAGGAGGAAATATTTTCAAAAATGACTTACGATGAGAATTCCTAAACACTTATTATAAACAAGCCCATCACCGGGAAATTGTCTTGTTAAGGCTCTTCCTTGCTGGACCAAGTCATTTGAGAGATCATTGGTCTACATTCCACGTGAACTTCACTAGACAAGGAGCTGGGATGCTTCACATGCTCTATCACGCCACAATGCATGGCTATCAACACTAAGAATATAGGTTACTTTAGACAATGAGATACCAAGATAGGAAAAATTGTCTGATTCTGACAAGCAAGAGGTATTGTTCAACATGTCACAGCCCATAAAGACATACAATATGACAGTGGTTGTGCTCTTTGCGTGAATAATCAACGCGTAAAAAAGAGATTAATAGGCCCAGCAACTGGTGAGTCTCTCCCAATGACATATGATCTTATTCACATCTATTTCGAGGGGAAGAGTCCTCCAAAATTATTTCAATGAATCATGATTAGGAATATAAACTAACATACTCAACTATTAACAGGGTCATATTCTCTCTACAACTTGTCACCTTTTTCTCTCACTAAAAACTTTTTGTCAAGATTGATCATCTTTTCCCTTTAGAACCCTAAGAATCAAGCCATTAAGCCATTAACAATCAATATTCTTTAATTGTATTAATAAAACAATTAAAACGGCAACTTAGCAAAAAGTGTATTATACTTGGTGGCTATTAAGTCACTCATTGACTTTCATAGATTTAAATAAGTTTGCTTATTTGAATATCAATAGAAAATCTAAAACAAAATAAATAAAATTGTAAGCAGTCTAAGTGAACAAATTTTTTTATAAGAGATAAATAAACTAATTCTATGAAAGAACCAATAAAACATATACATCAAGGAAAGAGAAAACTTCAAAAGGAAAACTTAAAACAACAAGAATAATAATAAATTAAAAAAGACAGAGATTAATAGATTTAAAAAGATTTGTATTTAGTGGATATAAAATCTAAGGAAAAAGAATAAGGAATCATTCTCTGTCAAAAGAGAAAATTTATGTTGGCGTAAAAAAAACTTAGAATAGAACCCATTACATAAAGATCTAGTGTACGAAATAAAAATATACACATGACAAAGTAAGAATTTTTCTTGGTATCGAGATTTGACTTGAAATAGATAAGATTCTTTAAAAATTGATTTTCAAAATATAATAAATTTAAACTTGTTTGCATTATATTTTGACTGGGCTAGGCATGTAGTTTCATTGGAGGCTCAAGTAATTAAGCCCGCGATAGCAGAATCTGACAACTTTTTTCTATATATGCAGAATGAAGAATTCCACGATATTGAAAAAAATTCTTCAGTGTTCTCCAGTAACATTAGAGAATTGTTTAGTATTTGTAACACCTCAGCTTAGCCTGAACCAAATCCATATAGAGATCTTCGGGGGGAGATTTTTAATTTCTTAATATTGTTATGTTTATATATATTTATGCATGAAATTGGTATTTATGCATGTTATTTGAATTAGTTCTAGGCA
>CANXYC010269367.1:0-65905 GCA_948193065.1 Aleurites moluccanus | reverse complement strand
AATAAACCCCGAAATTCTTCTGATGGGGCTGATGGCTCTGAAACCATACACAGTAGCACATCCAATGGAAGCAGCAAAAGAATCACAGAGCCTGTTTCAGGTGAATCAAAGAAGCTTGATTCCCCCAGAGAAGAGAAAGAGAAAGTGATCAAAATTGAAGAAAGTTAAGTGTTGATTCTGACTTATTTCTAACTGTAGCTGTTCAATTTATCCCTATCTTCTCTTATTTTATTTTCTCTTATTTTCCTATGCAAATGAATTAATATTTTTTTTTAACTTCTTTCCAACAGGCTTGCTTCAGGAGCTCGGGTTATAATCCAATCCAAAGCACCTTGTAACGCAGCTGTTTGCAGCTCGTAGAGCACATTTTGAAGGCAAAACGAATGGTAAAAAGTTTGTGCTGTATGATAAAAGAAAAAAAATCATGTAAAACTAGTAATTTCTAATCTTAGTTTGAATTTCAAATGATGGTGATTTCTTGGCGGGCCAATGTGATTACTCATTTGCTGAGGTTCTGGCATGGTCTACTGTGTAGGGATCACAGCTTTTCTTAAATGAGGCAAAATGCATTATGATATAACTATAGTTCTTTTTCAATAATGATTTTGCCTCATCGTTGTTGAATCTTTTTTTTTTTTTACTTTTTACCATGTCAATATTTATTTCTATTATAAATAGTAGGTGAATTATTTTACTTTTTTTTGGGGGGGTTCCATCTTTTATAGAGAAAATTTCCTTCATTTATTTATTTCCAAACAGTACAAGGTCAAACTTCACATAAAGTTTTGCAGATTATACAGGGGATTGTTTCTTATTCTTGAATGTTGGACAAAGTATCCTAGGCAAAATCAAAGAAAAAGAAAAGAAAAAATAGTTGGCTTTTGAATTTTGACTTGTGAATATTCTTTGGTAATGGAACAAGTTGGATCATTTAGGAGATAGTAAATTGCTATGTCCAAGTTAAATACTTGATAAATGGCATGGAAATGCAAATCTGCATTTAATTTTTAAAAATTACTAAATTTTCTTTGTTTATTTTCATAATAATTACTAAATGAAATTTATTGATAATCTTAAAACTTATGCCTAGCTAAGTTGAACTCCTGGAGGCTTGCTCAATTTGGTAAAATGGATATTGCTCAGTTGGATAAAGTAAATTTACTTTTAGAGTAACTTTAGTTAAAATTATTATTAGTTATTGATATTAATATATTTTAATAATAATTGAGGATAAATATTAATATTTATTTTTTATTTAAATATTATTTTTTAATAAAATAATTTAATTTTTTATTTAAATAAATAAGAGTTATTTTAAAAAAAATTTAAGTGAGATTTTTATAAACACTAAATTTTTGACTGTCTAATTATTAAACTATATTTTTAACTGTCTAACTATTAAACTATTTTTAAAAGAATTAATAAAATGAATTTGATGTAACCGTTGAAAATAAAAAAATTAATAATTATATCAAATTTTTTTTGACAAACACCTAATAAGTATTCAAAATGTTTGAATATCATTTAATTAAAAAAAAATTATTTGAATATAAAAATTAATAAAAGAATATGAATTCTGTAAAATAAATGGAAGTTTGTTTTAAAAATCACATTCCATGAAAATTATAAACAAAAAGATTTGGCAATTCACTTTTCAATCTTCTCAATTTTTTTCCACTGAAATAATTATAATTTAATCCTTAAATAAAATTTACCAATTAAATATTTTATTTCAGGATAGAATAAAAATAATAATTTCAAAATTATTTTAAATCATTGAAATTATTATTATGGTAGGATGAGATATGATAGAAGGAACAAAAAAAATCTGTTATTTGATCAAAAAGATTAATTTTATCTTGTTCATGCTATGGCCAACACTGAACTACGGGACACACTCTGGCTCTGCAACGCCAACACCAACTTCATTGAGTTGTTTTCTTTCAGACATTGACTGGTAAATTAATTCCATTACAAACGGCAAATCACACTTTTTGTTTTCTGCTCATATCGCTTAAATATAATAATTATATATACTATTTGAATAATAAATTTAAATTTAATTTTTTTTATATATTTAAATAATTAAAAAAAAATTTAAAAATTTCATATACTGATACGACGGTCCTTAAATTTCACATTCTACAAGAAATGTTTTACTTTTATCAAAGCCGAATAAGATTCTAACAATACATATATAAAGCTTGAGATTCTTGAGATATGCAGGCGGATTTATGCCTGGATGGTTGGCAAGTATCACTCCTTAATTTTTAAAATTTTTTAATATAAAATTATTATTAAAATTTTAAATAAAATAATTCTTTTATTTTAAAAAATTAATTTTTTAATTTTTTAAAAAATATTATTTAATTATATATTTTTTTGACTCTTTAATTTTTTTATTTTTTAAGATAAATTATTATTTAATTTCTAAGATTTATTAAAATTAATAAAATAATTTTTTTATTTTAAAAAATTAATTTTTTAGTCCATAATACATAGTATTTTTTTTTTTTTAAATTTTACATTTTTTTTAGATGTGAGTGAGTATTTATTCTCAAAAATTTTATGTCCGCCTCTAAAAATCTGAAATCTATTTATTATTTATCTATGAGATAGTTGTCAATACTAAGGTCAATCTATTAACTGTCATAACTTCTAATGTTAGAAATTCTAGCTACAAACTATAAATATTTACTTATTAATATATTTTTTTAAGAGTGTTGTTCTTAGTTAATTACACAGCTAACTATCAATCATTGTGTTAAATCATTTTTTTAATCTAGTTTTAATTGTATTATTCAGTATTTGTCAATCAAATGAGAATGGTAAAATGCATTTTGAGATTCCTAAATTTTATATTTTATATTTTATATTTATTGAGTTTTTAAGTTTACTTTTATACTTTTGAGAATTTGAATTATTGATTTCTTATTTATTAAAAGATTTTTTGACAGTGATCGATGATAGTGTAGTTTACACATGTTTTGCCCATTTTATAAGCTGATTAGGATTTTATTATTTGCAAAATATATTTCTAAATCCCTGAATTTTACATTATTTATCTAATGAGCCCTCTGAATTTGCTTTTGTACTAATTGAGCTCTTAAATTATTAATTTCTTATTTATTTCAAATTTATATACAACAAGTTTTTTAATTTCTCAAAGTAATATTAGGTAATTGTACAATCTTATTTTTCTACATTTTAACAAGGAATACATTAATTGCAAATCTATTTTATAAACTCTGTGACACTTGTGATTTGAGTGATAGATTTTAACAAGCAAAATATTATCATTACTACCAAATAAAATTCAAAGACAGTTTTTGACACATTTAACTTTTACTCTTTTACGCTCATTTTTTTGCATAACGTATTCCTAAATTTTTGAGCATTGAATATTTAACTATTGTATTCCTGAATTTTTCAATATTTTGAAAAATCATATCCAAATAAAAAACTTGAATCCTTGTATTTGAATCAAATCTAATCCTATTTGATTTCCTTCCCATAGTATCATCTGCAGAATTTCACTATAATATTTTATGCAATTAGAGTTATCATAATATTCGTTATTATTGTCATCATCATTCCCACCTAAATAGTTCGAGATTTCAATCAATACAAAAATAAATTTAAGGGCTCAATAAATAAAAAGTGTAAAGTTTAAGGATCTTGGGATATATTTTACCTATAATAAAATCTTAGTCAGTTTATGAAATGGGCGTAACGTATTTTTAACTCACGTAAACTATATTTTCATCAATCACCTTCAAAAAATCTTTCAATAGATAAGAAATTAATAATTCGATAATTCAATTAGTATAAAATCAAATTTAGAAGTTCAACAGACTAAAAATATAAAGTTTAAAAATCTCAAAATGCGTTTTGTGAATGAGAATAAAGAGATGATTTTTCCCATTGTAGTCTATCATAAATGTTTAGAATAGTTATGAAATCTTTATTTGGCTTATGTAATCTATACGCTTAATACTTGAGACCCAAAATCAATTAATTCAATTTTGAAAAGAAAACAACACATAAACATGCATCTTTCTTTTTTAAATAGTTTACTGCTCACAAACATGCTGCTGGGCTTGATTTAATAAATGTTGTTATTGTCGATATTAATTATTATTATTATTATTATATATTTTATCTTAATTACTGAAGATCAACATTTCTCTTTTTATTTACTTGAGTCCAATTTTTAGTATTATATATCACAAACAATAATTATTTTTTATGGGATTGGTATATACTTGAGATAAGGGCACAAGGAAAATCACCATAAAACGTGACAATGAAGCAATAATTATTTTTATTAACAGCTAAGAGAGAGGGGTGATTGGTGCAAACTCACTGATTCATAGTATTCAAAATCTTATGAATAAAAGTTAGGAGGTTCATCTCATTTATAGATATGGTGAAGTTAACTGCTATGCTAATTGGATGACTTATTTTGATCCGAGATTTGTTGTTGGTACACATTATTTTGAAGATTTTCTGCAAGGGATTTTTAGATTTTTTTTGTATGATATATATGGTATTTCTTATTCTATGTTATGTCCAATGAAGGCATTTTGCCATTCCATTTCAAAAAAAATTATTTTTCTTATATTTTAGACTTATCATATATAAATGATTTATTTTTCATTTATAAATAAAGCTAATTATTATTTTTTCTATGTAGAATGCCAAATATACTAAGTTCTTTATACTAATTTCTGCCTGACGAATGTCACAATATATTGCTAGATTATTTCGTCCAATTTTACAGGTAGTCAACGATAAAATTGAATGGAAGAGTCTAGTAATATATTGTAATATTTGTTATGGAGTGTTAATATATTTTTAAAAGTTAGGAAAAACTTAGTGTATTTGGTTGTTTTACAGAGAAAAATAATAATTAACTCTTATAAATATTATAATCTTGAAATCTATAGATAATTTATTTTTAATTAGGGGGTGTTTGGATAATCGATTGATAATTACCGATTTGGATTAAAAGTATATTTTTCAGTTAATAAAAGTTTTAATTGGCAATTACAACTCCTACCCTTTACTAAATTTTGCTAATTGAAGAAAATGAATCGGCAATTAGCATTTATTCACACTCTCAATAATTTTTTAATTACAGAGATATATATTTTTAAATTGTAATTAGATTTTATTGGAAAAATTGGCTTACTGTAGTGAAAACTGAAGGAAAATCATTATACCATATACTGCAAGAGGTTAGCGTTAATTAAATAAAAATAAAGATGTCAAATTGGCCAAATGTCTCAAAATTGGCATCTATCTGTGATACGGTCACAACATTATAATAAGTTTCTTTAATTTCTTAATATATATTTTATACAGAATATGTAATACATTATATTATTATTATATATGCTTTAGTTTAATGTGTGTATATATTTATATATTATATAATGTCAATTAAATCTTTGTTGCCGTCAATAAAAATAATTTGATAGATCTTGTAACACCGCCTAAAAATGTCATAAGCTGCTCGTTATAATGAAAATTTGAGATGAAATCAGAAAATTAAATTTTAATTATTAAAAATTAAATTTTTTATATAAATATTAATTTTATGAAGAGTTATAAAAAAAATAAATTTAAATAAATTAAGTAAAATTTTTTCTAAAAATTAAAATAATTTTTATTTGTTATGATGATATCTGCGTCATGTGTTCATTCCATCTTGTTTATGTTCTGCTCAAAAGTAAAATAAATAAAACTACTGGAGCTAAAAAAAACTTAATGGAAGCTTTTAAATTTATATGTAAACTTCCCAATTACATACATTTTCAAATCAATTACTACATAAAATAATTTTATATAATTTAATAATAATCAAGTAGAATTATTTTGAATATTCGATCAAGTTGAATTTAAATATGAAATTTTAAAATAAAAATTTTATAATATAGACACGATTTTATTTTATTTTATTTTTAGATTTAAATTTGAGATCTTATATTTTAATAGTATTAAATTAAATACTATTGAAATATTTTTTTTTAATAATAAAAATAATTAATTTGTAAGGGTTATGAGATCTAATACTGTTAATTTATATTTTTTTTTTTTAGGTATGAATATATTTTGTTACTTTTTGTGACAACGAACTTTTTTAAACTTATTTTTATTATTTTGGTTCAAGGAAGGAGAGTAGAGAAGCTGTGTGTAGAGGTTACCTGATATCTGTGTTCGAACCTAAGGTTCCATTGGCTGTCAAAACCTCTTTTCTGTGCCTTTGAAAGTGAATTTAATGGCTTCTTTAGCTTCTTTTAGTCCAGCATGTCCTGCAAATTCCCAGAATTTAAGGTCACGAGGTCACAATCCCAGAACAGTATCATCCTTCAGGATCATCATGCTGAGCAAAAACATCGATCACGAATAGAATAATCAGAATGACAACATAAAACCGAGAAAATGTTGAAGCAGAGGAGGGGGATCAGAAGGACATCATTCTCTTGTATTTTTAATAAATTTTTAGAGGGTGTCTTTAAAATCATGGTTTTATGTCCGGAATGGATGAAGGGAACATGGGATGGTTAGTTTTAGTAACAGAGTTGCCAACAGGGATATTTGAAAATTCCCAATTGAAGAACCCGGTTTCCGGGTCTGGCAGAAGGCACGTTGACAATGAAGAACAACTCTATAAAACAGGTTTTTTGAAGAGGAATGCCAGTCAATTACACTTGACAAGGTGATTGGCTGTTCTGTTTAATTTCTTCTTTGATTCGACTTTTTTATCATTTTTCCATGAAGATACTATTACAAATCAGATTAGCAACCAAGTTTTCATTTTTATGTTTCTAATGAAAAATCTGCAATGGCAAAGTTGGGGAGAGTGCGGCTTGTACGCTGCACAAAGTGTAGAGAAATTCTTCAGGAATTTGTAGGTCTCACTGTTTAAAGCTGCTGTGGTCGCGGTACACTTCTTTAAAGTAAAGTTTGCTAATTGCTACTTCCCTCAATTTTCTTTTTCACCTTATTTATTGAGCAGTTAGCACTTATCAATTTGTTTGGCTAATAAGAAAGCTCAAGAAAAGGAAAGAAAATAGTATATACTAAATTATCATGATTGATAGCTTTCTGGTCAACCAAAATACGAGGCAATAACAAAACGAAGTCCAAAATAAGGGAAAAAAAATAAGAAAATCCCTTTCAAGATATATTTTTAAAATATAAAGACAAAAACTAAAAACCAAAAATAGAAATGGATCAATGATATCAAACCGTCTGTAAGGATTAACTTATTAATTCAGTCCATTGACTACAGTTCCTGTCTTGTGCTGCTTCTTCTAAATGCGTTCCTTCAGCAAATACTAAAAAAAAAAAAAATTACTTCTCAACTCTCATCTTATCAACTTTAAGACAATATTCTTGTTTTATTTATCTATTTATATCTCTGCTTCATTCTCTGGTTATTCATTATAAATTTATCATGGAGTCGTCGGCTGCCACCAAGAATCCGATCGATATTGTCTCTGCTCAGTCCAAGAAAAGTAACAATCCCGATGAAAACTGGCCGGATATTAACAAGAAAGACACCGCCACCGGTACCGTCAACATCAACAGAGAATCACATGAGAAAAAACCCAATGAGGTAAATTTAGAAGAATTCAGCAAAATTTTGTGAAATTCATATTTTCGAATACACAAGTCAATTTGAAGTTTCGCAGTTCATGTTGCTTCTTTTATTAGCAAAATAGTTTTGTTTATTTAGTTTTAGTTTATATATATATATATATATAAAATTCCCAAGTTTAATTTTACAGTCTTTGAGGTTAACAATAGTGATGCTCAAGCTTGGACATTACTGCCAAGGATGTAGCTCAAAGATTCGCAAGATAGGCTTTGGTACAAATGGTAATGTTCTTGCATGTACATCACATTGTCTCCATTTTGTTGATGGAAGTGTAACTCTTAACGGCATTCGTTATAGGTGTCCGAGAGATGTTTGTTGATGAACAGAAGGAAATGGTGACAGTCAAAGGGACTATGGATTCCAAGGTGTTGATGGAGAAGATGAAGGAAATACTGAATAGACCTGTTGAGGTCGTTTTTGTTACTGAAAGATATAGCAATGCCAGTGTCAAAGATAGTGAGAATGGCAGCAATGAGGGAAAAGAGGGGAAGATACGTAGTGAGCCAGAGAATGGGAGTGATGATACTGAAATGGAAGGGGGCATAATGGACTTGAAATCAGAAAAGGTACTTTTTTGACTAACTTCCTGGAATTTTTCATTGTTAATATTTGTTGTTCTTTCTTCTTTTTTAACTGGTACCTTTTTTGGAGGTTTCATTTGTGTTGCTTGTTATTTGCTTTCTATATTTAGTGCTTTCAAATCACAAATATCATCAAAATTTATGTAATGACCTAAAATGACTGTTTAAAAATAGCTAAGAAAAGCTTAGAGTATGTTCACACGCACACAATCATATATATGAAATTTAAATTTTCTCCTGTTGGATTGAACTATAAATAAGATCTACATCAAATTGATAGGTTATAAATTTTTTTTTTCAACTCAAGAATGAAGAGCCAACACTCATACAAAGCTGTACCTTTATCATACCCATTTTACTTGCAATCTAGTTTTCTTCGTCCATGTGAAATGTGGAAGGCATATTGTTTAACCCAAATTTGCATTATGATAAATGTTTGTGTTTATTTATAAATTTCTATTCTTAATGGAATAGACCCCAGCAACAATGGCAGTATTCAAGGTGCCACTCCATTGTGATGGATGCATCATGAAGATTCGCAAAATTATCCGAAGAATTAGAGGTAACATTGTAATCTTTCAATACTTTCCTTCCACAGCTGCTGGCCATTATTTATTAGACTTTCAATTTTGCTTCTTTGCTAATTGGTCTTCTGAATTAATGCTTAGTAATAACCACAACTCTTAATGGGCTATATGTCAAATTACAGGAGTACAAGAGGTGAGTATTAACAAGAAGAAGGAACTGTCACAGTCAAAGCGACCATTGATGTGGAGACATTAACTGATACCATGAAGAAAAGATTGAAGAAATATGTAGAGGAGAGGACGATAGAAAGAGCAAAAGTTGCAGAAGTGGTAAAAGGTACAAGCCAATATTCCTTTGGCAAACGAGAACATAAACAAGAAAGCAGCCCACAGCCAACTCTTCAATTTTCGCAGCAGCAGGAAATAGAAAATTTTCAAGTAATTTGCATTCAAGATTTAAATGAAGGCAGGAACCAGGGTCAAAGTGCGGTTAGCTTAGGAGATGTTCACACAAAACTTAATTCAGAAATTCGAGAGAGCTTACCTACAAGTGTAAGAACTTGATCAGTAAATACAACTATACCATCTACTAATTTGATTATTGATGATGCCAAATTATCAACAAGGAGTAAAGGAAGTCTGGGGGGTAATCTTATGAGACTAAGAGCACCCTTCACCTAAAGCACCCCTTTCTCAAACAACACACAACAAACAGTACCATGAGGCAGGGCAAGACTTTGTACAATATGGAATTGGGCATCATCAATTGTGAAATGCAATTTTTTTTCATTAATTTTTTTTTTTAAATATCTTGGTTGTAACAGGAAACAGCAGAGTTGGCTTTTCTAATGACGAGCTTGCTTCTAGATGTTGTCTCATGTGTTCTTGACTAATGGGGTTATCTGTTTGCGAGCATGTTACTGTCATTTGCGGCTTTACTTCTTTCTACGGTCGAGCTGAGTCACATGGCTCGCAGAGAAGGACTCATCACATTGGAAAGGAGCCGGTCAACTTGTTTTTATTGTCACTTAACTTATTATTCCCCATCTAGTAAACTTTTCGTTGATGTTCATTTTTTGGGATTTTTATTTGCTGTCTGGCAGTCCCTCAACTCAACAGTGCAGTATATAAATTCCCTTCGGAATTTAGATAATCCCATCAAAATGTCTCTTCTACCTGTCATCTTCCTCTTGTGTGTGTTCCTTTCCAAGATAATCAGGTACACTTTCAGGACACAATTAAATGAAGCAGCAGTTTTGTAATTTAAAATTTATCACTTTCTGCTCCTGTAACATTATCACCAGTTGGTGAAATGTGATGATCATTATTGGAGTTATTTTTACATGTTCTGATTGAGAAGGAAGATGGAGGAGGTCAATTGTCAAGATCTGAACAGAGCAAGGGATAAAATTCAGCTGCAATCAAATTATAGTCAATTGGGATTTGGTGGGAAGACAGAGCAGAATGGTCAAAATTCAAAGAGAATGGAGAGTAGAATTGATTTCCAATCCGATTCTAGGGAACTTGTTCATGATCCCTGGGAGTTTAGATGTGGATTTAATGGGTATCTCATTTTTCTTTTGGCAGTTCGGATTTTACTCAAATTGATTTATTTGTTGATCTCTCTTAATTTATGTACTCATGGTCCTGCAAGAGGTCAAATTGCTTACCAGCCTCTGTTTTCCTTTCTGTTTTTCATTTTTCGTATTTGCTTTAATTTTTCTGTGGGCCGTTTGGTTGCTGAGAAAACATAGGAAAATCATAAGAGAAATGGAAACAAAGTGTCTCTGTTTTTGGTTTTTCCAGTTATTTATTTTCGTCTGATATTTTCTTTTATTTACTTATTTTTTGAAATATCGGTTATTACAGAAGCTACAAGAATGGATTTGTTGGGCATGACCTCTGTGAGGATGACCTAATTCTGCCTGCTCATGGAAATGAATACGTTCTCAAAGGTTCTGAACTCTTTGAAGAATCAAGTTCAGGTAGAATATATAATTTAATTCCCTTTTGTTGCATAATTTATTATAAAAGGAGAATTGGTAAACAATAATAATAAAAGAAAATCTCAGAGCTCTATTGTCTCTCCAAAGATCGATTCGCCCCTGTCGGAACCATGAAATTGCAAAATCTGAAACAATTGCCAGAACCAGCATCTTCTCGAAGTCAAGATGATTCTTCATCATCTTCAAGCATGAATGGGAAGGAAACAAAGCATTCTCAAGAAAATGAGCTACCCCCTCCGCTTCAACGTGTTGTGTCGCCAGAGTCTAGAGGTGCCCAGAATTTTTATAAATTGTTCAAATAAAAGGAGAGCAAAAAAGAAGAAGAAAGTTTTAGTAGTTATTAGATAAGATTGTTTTTTAGTAGTATTTTGGTAGTTATTTATTAAAAATTGTCTACTTTTAAGGTTGTATTTTTTGAGATTTTTATTATAAATATATGTTTTTTAATATCATTTTAATTGTTGAAATTTTAGAATACATCATTTTTTTTAATTCAAAACATCAAAATTTAATTTCTCATATTTTTAATTTCAAAATTTTCACTATTTATTCAATTTAAAAATTCATAAAACTTGTTATATTCACTAAAACCATTTATATTTTATCTTATAACAATCTTAAAAAGGTGAGATGAAACAAATATTATTTTTAAAAAAATAAATTTACACATTTTAAGTATTTATTTATTTCAATTTATTTGTATTCTTATCTTTAATATTTTATATGTATTTTAATATTTTTATTTTTAATTTTTTTATCTTTTTATTTTTAATAATTTAAAAGTAATATTATTTGGGAGTGTATATAAATTATCCATAAAAGTCATAAATATCATTAAGTTATTGAATTAAGATTTTGTTAGTTTAAATTATTTTGATGGGACCAACCATTAATAAGATAACATATCAGTCAAACACATAGTCTAACATATCTTGCTCACATGACAACTTTTATTTATGTGTCCAATACATGGCTTATGTCGTCAGCATCTTCTACTAATATCGTATGTCATGTATTTTTTCAGTCTGAAAGAAAAAAAAATTTGTGGTCATTTTGAAAAAAATTTAAAATTTAGTTTTTTTTTTTCAATCACTCTTACTTTTTACCATGTCAATATTCATTTCTATTATGAATACTTGATGAATTATTTCACTTTTTTTTTTTCCATCATTTAAATAGAGAAAATATTTAAATTGAGAGTATTTTTGATGTTTCCATCACCGTTTCAATTTTTCTCTTCCTCTCAATTTTCTTTTATTTATTGGGATATTTTAAAAAATATCGAAAAAAATAAAAAAAACTTAATTTTTTATTATTAGATTTTTTTTTAAAAAATACGACATATTAAAAAATATTTTTTCAAAAATATTATATATTTAAAAATATTTTTCAAAAAATACGACATATAATAAATATATATTAAAAATATACTCTACATATATTAAATATATATAAAAAATAATAAAAAAAAATAACCCTAAAATTAAAATAAAAAATAAAAAATAATATATTTATATAATATTTCCTTATTTATTTATTTCCAAACAATATAAGGTCAAACATTACATATGGTTCTGCAGATTATAAAGGAAATAGTTTTCTATTCTTTAATGTTGGACAAAAGGCTGTGTTTGAGAACTTAATTATTAAATTAAATTTTTATCAAAAATAAAATTTATTAATTGAAAATTTTATAAAATACACTTAAATATTTTAAAAAAATTCAATTTAAAAAAGCCAAAACACATTTTTATTTATAAGCCAAATATTTTTATTTTCTCATTTAAAATTAAAATTTCAATATCCTATAATAAAAAAAAAATACCAGGTAATTTTCACTTATAGAATTTATAAAATTGTTTTTAATAAAAAGTGTCTAAGATTTATACGTACCATTAGTATCTTCAGTGAAAATTGATGTGACACTGACATACACGATAGATGTGGTTCCCACTAAATTATTATGGGTTAATGACAGAGACCAAATTGCCAAATTTCAAAGAGAATAAGCCAATAAATTTGTAATTGGCGGTGGTTTGAAAAGACGGGCTTCTTATCTTCGTGAGGCTTTTTCGATGTGGATCAATAAATCCAATTTATGGCTTGACTATTTTATAGGATAATTTGCAATTTGAGATCTTAGATGTTAGTTACAAATCTGTTTTTGAATGGTTTCATTTTTGTGTTATTATGCAGCTTGTATTAATTGAATTTTTCGTTCTTGTTTTGGAAAAATTTAAAGAAATGGGTCGAGCGAAATGGAGTTGCCAACGGTGGTGAGACTAGTGGTGAAGCTGGTGGTGGTCGTTGCTTACCGTTCAGGCTACTTTTGACTGCTAATAGAATAAATCACTAATTTCTCTGTGTCAAAAATAAAATTATAGATCTAAAATTAAAAATAACTCAAATTTTATGATACTTTTTTACTATAATAATGAGATCATTCATAAAAAAAAAAAAATTTTAAATTCTCAAATCAACATCCAAACACCAATAACACCCATATAGTATCCGAGACAAAATTAAAGTCAAAGTTGATGGCTTTTGACTTATGACTTGTGAGTGTTTTTAATTAGCATAGGAAAAAGTTGGATAATTTAGGGGATAGGTCCAAGTTAGTCTTTTTCCATTTTTTTGTGAAGCTAAAAAGCTATGGAAAAGGGTAAAAAGGAGACCGCCAGAAAGTTTTTTTTTTTTTTCAAGTAGGAGACTTAAATACATAATAAATGCTATGAAAATGAAAATCTACATTTAATTTTTAAAAATTACTGAATTTTCTAAGTTTTTTTTCATAATAATTACTGAATGAAATTTATTGATAATATTAAACCTTATAATTATTTGATAAAAAAGATTGGTAATTCACTTTTTGATCTTTCCAATATGTTTTCCATTGAAATAATTATAATTTAATCCTTAAAAAAATTTTAAATTTTATTTCTGATAAAAAAAAATTATTATTTAATCTTTAAAATTTTATTTAATTAACATATTCAATCTTTTATTTTAAAAAAATAATTAATTAGTCCCTAAAATTTAATTTTATCATTAATATTAATCCTTCTATTCTTTTACCATTACATAAATATGAAAAAACTTAAATACCCTTTATTTTCCCTTAAATTTTCTTCTTTCTATCATTTTAAAATATATATACACAAAAAAGTTCATTTATAATCTTATATACAAAACACATTCATTGAATAGTTCAATAATTGTTCGGTCACTTAATGTGAATAATGACTCTTTTCAGTTAGAGAAGATAATAAAAAAAAATTTGATTTTGAAATACCATATTTTATACAATAGGAGCACTAATATATTATAAAAAAAAAATAGTAAAATTGGTGTTCAATAAATTCGTTCAAGTGATAATCTAATAGATTTATTTACTAAGGTATTACCTACTGCAACATTCAAAAAATTAGTTAACAGTATTGAAATGTGATGCCTTAAAGATTTCCAGTGATATTGCAAATAGGGGGAGTTTAATGCTGTATTATTTTTCCTTAATCAAAGGTTTTGTCCTATTGGGTTTTCTTGATAAGGTTTTTAATAAGGCAGTATACCATTTGCAATGCGAGAATATTATACTCTTTTTCCTTCACTAGTTTTTTTTTCCACCGGGTTTTTATCAGTTAACTTATACAAAAAAAGTTCATTTATAATCTTATATACAAAACACATTCATTGAATAGTTCAATGGTTGTTCGGTCACTTAATGTTAATAAGAACTCTTTTTAGTTAGAAAAAATAATGAAGAAATTTTTGGTCCTGAAGTATCATACCTTATACAATAGGCGCATTAATATATTACAAAAAAATGGTGAAATATGTGTTCAATAAATTCGTTCAAGTGATAATCTAACAGATTTGTTCATTAAGATATTACCTACTACAACATTTAAGAAATTAGTTAACAGTATTGAAATGTGGCGCCTTAAAGATGTTCAGTAATATTGCAAATATGGAGAGTTTAATGCTGTACTCTTTTTCCCTTAACCAAAGGTTTTGTCCCATTAGGTTTTCCTGGTAAGGTTTTTAATGAGACAGTATACCATTTATAATGCGGGAATATTGAACTCTTTTTCCTTCACTAGTTTTTTTTTCCCACTGAGTTTTTACTACTAAGGTTTTAATGAGGTATATTCTTTGTAAATATAGACATCCAAGGGGGAGTGTTATAAATATATAGATAAATGTGAATGTCCATTCATCCCACTACTTATAAGTTTTTATATTTAAGTTTAATTTTATTGTACCATTTATATTGTAATTTATGGTGGTTTTATATATTGTAACATATGATGAAAATGAACTCTATAAATAGGAGTTCATATTATTTTGTAATATACACCAAGAAGACAATAGAAAACTCCATATTCTACATTCTTATTATTACTCTTATTATTATTCTTATTTTTGTTCTAATTATCATTATTTTATTTATTTTCATAACAATTTTTATACTTTTGACAAATTTAATTTTTTAAAAATATTTTTATTTTATTTTTTAAAAAATAAAAATTTGAAATTAAATAATAAAAATATTTTTTTAAAAATATTTTTTATTTTTTATTTTTAAATTTTTTTTTAATTTGTATTATATTTTTTATTTTTAAATTTATCAAAAAATATGAAAATTAATTTTTTAATTTAAAAAAAAAATTAAAGCAAAAATATAATATAATTAATTTAAAATAAGGCAATAATATTTTTATCATTTTACTATTCTTATAAGGTTGACTAAGAGTTGACTAATGACAAAATTGGATAATAGAGTCTAACAGTATATTGTGACAATTATCAAAAGAGAATTAATGTATTTTTAAAAAATAAAAAAATACTTAGTGTATTAAATAATTTTACATGGAAAATAATAATTAAGCTTTTTTTCCTCCTTTGTAAAAGATAATAATAATAATAATAATAATAATAATAATAATAATAAAATAAATGACAGAAAAAAATAAATAAACTTTTGCAAATTGTAGTTTAAGTTTTTAATTGGGTTAATTATGATTTCCATATAAATGATATAATATACTAACTTCCTCTAATTTTTTAAAAATAAGTTAACTATTTTCATGTAAATGTCACAATATACTACTAGATTTTTCCGTTCAATTTTACAATTAATCAATTAAAAAATAATCAACAATGACAGTAAAAAATAAAAATGTCCTTATCTTTTATTTTTAATTAATTACATCTTATTTTTACTTAAATTTTTTTTTTAGGGTTAATATATTTTTTGATAAATTTAAAAATAAAATAAATAAAAAAAAAATTTATTTTATTTTTTAAAAAATAAAAATTTGAAAATAAAAAATAGTTTTTTAAAAAAAATATTTTTATTTTTTATTTTCAAATTTGTCAAAAATATGAAAATAAATTTTTTATTTATATTAAAAAATTTAAGAAGAAATAATTTAATTTCTTCTTAAATTATTTTTTTTTTAAATAAAAAAATATTTATGGTTATTTTTTATTTTTAAATTTATCAAAAAATATGAAAATAAATTTTTTAATCCTAAAAAATATTATTTAAAGTAAAAATAGAATATAATTAATTAAAAATAAAGAGTATGAGTATTTTTATCTTTTCACGGTCATTATTAATCATTTTAAAATTGACTAAAGGCAAAATTAGACGAAATGATGTACTAGTATAACGGAACATTCATGAGGAGGAGTTAGTGTATTTTTAAAAGATTATGAGAGATTTAGTGTATTAAGCTATTTTAGAGAGGAGAAATAGTAATTAATCATTTTTAATTTGATAAATTTTAGCCTCATTTTTATAATTTTTTAAAAGAATTTATTAATATTTAAAAGGCCAAATATCAAATTAATTTAAATTTATATTAGAATTTTGTCATTTAAATCTCAAAATTTTTATTATAAAAAATAAGCTCTTTAATTATGTAAATTTATTGGCTAAATTAATTATTTAATTAATTAAGTCATTTAAATCTCAAAATTTTTATTATAAAAAATAAGCTCTTTAATTATGTAAATTTATTGGCTAAATTAATTAAATTTAAATTTTAAAAATTAAATTGACAATTTACTATAATTTAATGACTAATTTAAAATTTAAATTAGTAATGAAAAATTATATAAAAATTATTATTAAACATCTGACTCCAACACCATAAATTACAAATTTATGAATATATATGGTTAAAAAATACATAAGTTGGTTAAAAAAGGCACGAGGCTCTGTTTGATTTAAAAAATACGAATTTTTGCCATTTTCATCAACATTTTTTTTTGGGTATTTTCATCAACATTCTCATTGTATTTTTTCATTTTATTTTGAGTTAATTACTATTTATTTCTTATAAAATAAATCAATACACTAAATCCTTTAATTTTTTAAAAATATATTAATATTCATTGACTAATGTCATAATATATTATTAGATTTTTTAATTAAATTTTACCATTAATCGATCCTAAAATTGTCAAACAAAAATAGTAAAAAGATAAAAAAAATATCTTTATCATTTATTTTAATTAATTATATTCTATTTTTGTTTTAAAAAATATTTTTAGGGTTAAAAAATGTATTTTTATATTTTTTTGACAAATTTGAAATTAAAAATAAATAAAAATATTATTTAAAAATATTTTTAAATATTTTTTAAAAAATATTTTTATTTTTTTTTCAAATTTGTCAAATATAGGAAAATGAATTTTTTATTTTTATTAAGAAATTTAAGAAGAAATAATTTAATTTCTCCTTAAATTATTTTTTTAAAATAAAAAATATTTTTTAAAAAATATTTTTATTTATTTTTTATTTTTAAATTTATAAAAAAATGAAAATAAATTTTTTTAATCCTAAAAAATATTTTTTAAAACAAAAATAAAATATATAAAAAGTAAATATATTTTTATCTTTTTACTGCTTTTATTAATTATTTTAAATTTGCTTAACAGTAAAATCAAACGAAATAATATTATAATATAATGGACATTCACAAATTAATATATTTTTAAAAATTTAAAAGAAATTTAGTGTAGTAATAATTAAGCCTTTTATTTTCAAGTGTTCAGTAGCAGAAAATGTGCTCTTTTTTGTTGGGCTTAGTCCATTTTATAGTATGTTTAATCTTGTACCTCCCAATAAATGAATCTACCGTTCATAAAAAAATAATAATAATAAAATAAAATAAAATTATACTCTCTCCAATTCTGGTGCTCAAACTGAACTACGCCCATCAATGAAATTACTCGTCCACCCCCCAAATTTCTCTTTAATTTATGGAGATTTCAAGAAAGTAGAAGATCATCAACAATTAAAATCAACAAGTTTTTCCTTTTTCTAAATTTTGAATAATATACCAGAAAAATAACTAAACGTGTATAGCTCAGGGATAAGATGGATACAGGCAGGCTACCACAATCAGAAGAACCTATAAAAAGTGATACCTTGTATCATCTTCAAGGATTTGCTATTTCTGACAAAGATTACCAAAATCTTTAATAAGAAAATCGATACAGTTACATGATAGAACAAAGACTACAAGATACAAGATACTGTACTAAGTCATAATTTGCTGCAAAAAAATAATTTAAAAGGAAAAACAAATTGGAAATTTTTCTCCCTTATAAATCGCCACACTAAGTTAGTGGCCTGCCATTTCCGTTGAATTGGAGAACACACATGGCAACCTCTATATGCTTAACATGCATAATCTATGACAAACTCAAGACCAAATCCACTCGCAATAAAGTTATGTATTTCTAGATTTATCTTTGCAAATAAGTTCATGTCTTTATTAAAAGACATCAGGATGAAAACGTCCTGGGATAGGATTGCTTTGCTGCGCCTGTCTCAAATGCATCATCAATGCATAGTTATTCATCTGGTAGCACAACCACAAAAAGACAGACTTGTTAGGATGCCAAAAAACTGAATTTTATTTTCATTTTGTCCAATGTAGAAGTATTTAACGCACCCAAAACTGGATAGATATCAGAAGAAAGAAAAAAAAAAGGTGATTCTTACCTCAAGAGTTTTCAACTGTTCTTGATATTGAGATGCCAACTGCTGCAACTCTCGGTTTTTATCCTCAAATTCTTTCTGACGTTCATGCTGGATAGCCACAGCTCTTTTGAGTATGGCATTCTCTCGGACCACTACCTCAACATGCTCTTTTAGCATCATATTTTCCTGAGAGTGAAAAAAAAAAGCCATAACTGTAGGTGCGTTCACAAATATGTATCAGATAGTAACTTCTAACCAGAATTTTACTCTGATTCCCAAAGAATATTATAAATTATAGATTTTAATTCTTTACTAATAAAATTAACCAACAATCTTCAACATAAAACTCCCTCCTCCCTCCTTCAATCCTCATTTCTTTGTCTCATTGCTCAAATTGATTATGAAACCATATGAAGATTTCATTTTAACTGCATTAGAAATACAATAAAAATTCACCTTTAACTTTCTTCAAGAAGAAGGGACTGCAACCATGACACTTACTATTCTGCTATTCATTCCCCAGTTCAAAAATGAGATGGGACACAAACTAATTGTACACAGTCCAAGCTGCTCAGTACTCTGTAAGGGAAGGTAACTAACAGGGAAAATCAAAAAAATTATTCAACCCTACTGTAGATTTGGTAAGGTTTTCCACTGAATGAGAAAGGCCCTAGGTAGATACAACGTTTATATGACCATTGCCAGATGTTATAAGTCATGTTTGCTGGTATCCAATGCCTCTCTTGTGTGATATGTGTACCAAGGACAACAACAAAACAAGGAAATAATTCACTTCATGTGCTTGATATCGGTTACATGTTAGAGATGTCAAGAAATTGACAGGTTTGCAACGTTATTGTTTTCCAATGAATGAGAAAGGCCCTAGGTAGATACAACGTTTATATGACCATTGCCAGATGTTATAAGTCATGTTTGCTGGTATCCAATGCCTCTCGTGTGATATGTGTACCAAGGACAACAACAAAACAGGGAAACAATTCACTTCATGTGCTTGATATCGGTTACATGTTAGAGATGTCAAGAAATTGACAGGTTTGCAACGTTATTGTCATCAGTTGGCATTATATTTAATGATTGCTGTGCCTACCAAAGACTATCCCCAACTTCAGAATCCTAATAATGCAGCGTCCAAAACAGGTCTGTGTGCTAATAAAATCAGATAGATACCTTCTGAAAACTCTGTGCTGTCACTTCAGCAGCTTGTGAACTGATAGATTTCTCCAAAATCTCCAGCAATCTTGAGGCACGGGCTCTGGCATCATCAACACTAGTAGCACTCATCATTTCTCTTACAAACAAGTCCAACCATTCTGCACCATCTGCAGGAAGGTTGCTAGGTGCTGATATATTTTCACAAGCAGAAGCAACTCCTTCACTGGGCAATGTACCTGTCATATTTAGGATGTAGGTGTAAGATTCCATCTCCTTTAGTTGACAACAAAGGAAGTCCACAATGAAGCAAGAAGCAGATACACAGAAGTCAGAACATCATATAAGTAAGCAACAATTTAGTCCTCACTGATAATTTCATTTTGAGCTTCAAAGCTAAAATGCAGTTCCAATTACAAAAATAAACTGTTCTAGAACACATCTTGACAAGCAAGCCATTACTAAATTGATCATGTCTGCAACAAAGTAAATCAAATAAACAGAGAGGGAAAAGGGGCAAAAAAAAAAAAAATGTCTGCAGAAATTGCTTTCCCATTCCCAGAGAATCATTGTAGGATAGAAATGAACGCTAAAAATTAGGTGAATTGGTTGGATAAGAAAGGCTGGCTGCTAAAATGTCAATAACAAAACAAAGGCATTAAACTTGATTGAAACACTAAAGCCACAATATAACATTATAAGATTTCATAAATTTCTTTGAAGAGGACTGTATTGATAGATAGGCACAAACTGATCTCACAACAGCCGAATTTCATATATGCTTTACTCACTATTATCCCAATGTAATTCACCAGAACACTCAGAAATTCTTAATATAGAATAACTGCCACACAGCCACAGAAAAGCAATTTACAACCATAAAGGAAAGATAATACATAGTTCAACATTCATTAACATTAACATGTATAACGTAGTTCAACATTCATTAACATTAACATGTATAACATGGTTCAATATTTATTAACATTGACATGTAAAGGTCTCTCTCTCTCTCTTTCTCCCTTTAGATGATTCTGCAACTAGAAAGCTAAAAGTTGAGTGCTAGAAATCACAGGAACGTGGGATTCCAGAGAGGACATTTGGAATAAATCATACATTCATTGTTCCACATATCCTGCTTGGTAAAATTTTGACTTCAATTTGTTTCTAGTAATTTCAATATTTTCTACCATCAACATGAATTTATTAAAAAGAGAGTCAATAAAATTTGTCAACATAGGCAGTCAGAGAAGGCAAAAACATAAAGAAAAAAAATGCACTTTTGCACTCGTTATACTTGTATGAACAAAATGAACCCATAATTTATTAATACTAATATGAATTCAATTGCTATTCATAGTTAATCCAGCTCCTCATTAATACATATATACATAAATAAACCATCCAAATAAGAGAGAGAGAAAAAAGAGGGAGGAGAGAAAAATATCCATTCAGACGGTTAACATAGTTCAGTATCTACAACTAATGAAATATCGCACCTTGCTCCCCACTGAAACCACCTTTTTCAACAGAAGAAGAATTATGCTCTGCAGATTCTAGAGAGTGCTCATTGAGGATCTTGATGGCAGAGTCCAAGTCATTACCACATTCTTCCAGTGCTCTCTCAAGAAGCTGAAAAATCATATCATGAATAGCAATCACAAATTAACTTTTGATGGTAGTATCCATGACCAAGCAATATCAATAGTCATATGAAAATCTAAAAACCAGTATTAAATTAGCTAGTATACAACATTCAACAAATGAGATTGCAATTGCAACAACAACAAAACCTATTAAAATAAGAACACCAGCATTTCACAGTCACTTGCCCTCATATCGTCAAGAGATTAGTATAATAGCTATAAAATAAGAGATTAGAATCCACAAGTGATATCCTACTGTTTAGGCAAACCTAACACTGCGTTTGGCTTGGCGATCGCTCAAATTCATCATTTGTTTGAAGAATGGTGGATTTCAATGCCAAACTTAATAGATTTAAAATATTTAAACCAAAATCAACCATCAGTGCATCAGTGCATCACCACGCCAATTAGAAGCCAAACAATGAAATAAGCACTGACACTCTATTCAGCAAAGCAGAGACCCAAATATAAAAATACCAAAACAAGCTCGACCTGAGAATCGATGTGAGGGTAGAGAGTTTTGAGGTGATGAAGAGGAGAAGGAGGAGGAGAGAAGCGAACAGGGGAAGTACAGCAGCGAAGCCGTTTGGAAACAGGAGAAGGAAGGTCTTCAAGCAAGTAAGATCTCTTGCTTCCACAAACTGCCGCTGACATTATCTCGAGAAAATTCTTAATTTTCTTCTTCTAGGGTTTCTCTGATAGAAGGATAAATTAGATTGATGAGAGGTCTGTTTGGTTTCTGTGTTGTTTATGCTTTTATATATATATATATGTATATTGTATTGGCGATGTGGGGATTGCTGTTTATATAGTAATGCGGTGGCTTTTTTAAAAGACAGGATGGGCGCGTGGAAATGTTTCCGGGCATTCGGGTTTTTGAGTTGTTGAAACGATAAGGTATTTCTGTTGCCACATATTAATTGGCCCAATTAAGGACTGTATAAGTAATTATCCAACCGAGGTGGGGAAATGCTAACAACCCAACCAATCAAATCAAATCAAATCAAATTAAATTAAAATTAATAATTTATAAATTAATTAATATGATTTAATTTAAAAAATATAATAAATTAAAAATTTAATTTGATTTATAATTTATTTTTTTTTCAATTTTAAAATCAACTAAATCAAAATTATATATATTACTTATTATTATTATTAAATATATTTAATTTTATTTTATACATAATCACATTTTTTAACATTATATTAATTTAAAATTTTTAAAAATTTGATCATTTATGAATATTAACTAAATATAAATAAAAAAATTTAATTCTTGAAAAATACAAATTTTAGGAGTGTCAATTAATAAAATAAATAAATTTTACTTTGTATATTAAATTATTTTTTAAAATTTTTTATTATCAATTTTTTTTTTAATTTTTCTTAAATTTATAATAAAATAATAATAATAATTTATAAAAAAAATATTTTTAATTTAAAACTGTCAAATTAAAAATAATTAAACTGAATTAAATCGAATTTAAATCAATAATTTAACTATAATAATAATTTAATTTAATTTAAAATTTTTCAAAAAAAATAATTTAATTTAATAATAACATTTTAAACTAATTAAATCAAATCAATATCACCCATAAAAATATCAATTTGAGTGACTGGAGTTTTTCCCAATTATCAATGTAAGGCCTGGAATTCAATTTTGATTCAATAAAAGGGTTAAACTTCTAATTTAGGCCAATTTATACTAACATACCTTAATGGGAGGTGATATTGCATTCTGAACTTTTTGTCTCTTTGTTTATCTCATCTCTTTTATGTGTTATTTTTTATACGTTACGTTGTCTATAAAAAATTATTGATCGTCAAAACACTATAAAAAAAATATAATATGACCTCATAAAAAATATATAAAATAAATGATAGAATATAAAAGAGAAAAAAAAATCTGAACTAGTGATATTAACATCTTTTTAATTTTTTTTATTCTCACTTTCTTTTTTATTATTGAAATTATCTATAAATCCTTATTTCTTGTTTAGTTAATAATTTTCTTAAGTTTCGTTTACTTTTACTTTTTATTATTTTAAATTTATAAAATATTTTTTATTTTTTAAAAAATATGATAATAAATATATATATTTGTGTGTGAAAATATCATGATAAAATTTTTATTTTTATTAAGAATTTAAGAATTAAGGTTATATGAAAAAAAACAATCTCCGAGATGTTTTGGCTAAGTTCTGATCCGCTTCCTTCAATTGCTTTAATAAAATAAAGTAAGGAACCAATCATTCACTGCAACAACATGTGTTTCTCCCTATCTTCCTCTTTTTCATGACTATATTTGCTTCTTTTAGGAGATTGCTTTTAGATAACTTACCATTGTTTGGTACCAAAGGAATTGAGAAGAAAGGAAAGGAAATTAACACGTATTTAAAGCAAATATGCATTAATACATTGTCTATTTTCCTCTCTTCCTTTTGTTCTCTCTTCCCTTCCCTCCAATCAAATAAAATATTAGATTTATTATTTATAGGTTTTTCGAACTCGTACAGGCTAATTGTTTTGAGGCTCAGATTCGCTCTGATATTGACTTTTCTTCTATTCACGATTTTTATTTTATTATGTCTTTCTTTTTTTTCACTATTATTTTGATGTAGGTCTATAAATTATGAATAAAATTTATTTTAAATATATATATATATATATATATATATATATATATATATATATATATATATATAATTTTTCTTCAAAAGTAAAAATAATTTTTTTAATGAAACTTAAATCTTAATTTCTTATAAGAATTAATAATTAAATAAAAAATAATGGTATTATAGTCAATTTCATCATTTTTCTTTTTTTTTTTTAATTTTTAATTTTTTTGTATTTTTAAAAAATTTTCTTCTAATTTTTATTTTATTATTTAAAATTTAAATTTTTTTATTATTTAAAAATATAAAATAAGTCTCGACTTTGCATTTTTGCAAAAATCTTTAATGACTGTTAATGTTAATTTACGATAAGCATTAAATTGGCTAAAAAATAGTTTAATATCCTTAATGAATTCAAGCCCCAATATTGACATTTGGACTTTTTTTTTTCCGGCAAATTGGCATTTCTCTATATCAGTAGCAGCGGAGCTATAATTTGATGTTAATAAAAGCAAAATATTTTTTAAAATAAATAAAATTTAAATACGATAAATTTTAAAATTATAAATATTTAAATTATTAAAAATTATAATATTATTAATTTTTAATTAATGCCACACATATTCTTTGATGAGAAAAACATTAATTCAAAGAGAAAATTTGCAACAAAGAGATATTCTAATTTCACATTATAATTCATTGGAATTTTAACTTATTAGTCAGTGTCCCATTTTTCATGATAATATGTTTAGAAATTTTAAAACATGCTTGTTAACAGCAAATTACACTCTTACATCTACATTAACAATTTAAACTATAGATAGAATAAACTTTGAAATCTATTGAAAATTGGCAAGTTCTTACTTATTGTAATATGCAACAAATTAATAACCAATTTATATGACTTATAAACTACAGTTAGATATTAGTTACCCTAATTCAATTTTCATTATTTATATATATATGTATTTGAATTCTTTATATTTCAATTCAATTAATTATGGTAAGCTGAAAAAATTCCATAAATTATCTTTTGAAACTAATTCTTAATTTCAAGGATTAATTTGCTTAATTAGTTATCAAATCTTATATCCTAACCAAAACATTAAAATTATTTACATAATCAAAAACTAATACCAAACTAAAATTTCCCACAAAGGTTCAATATTCTATTTTCCATTTTAACTAAATTCAACTAAGCAATAGAACTCACTCAGATTAAGTTAATAGTATTCTTATTCTCCTATTATTTTCCAATTATCAATATTATAACTTAACTCACCATTTAAATTATAACTCACATACACTTCTAACATTATTCTAATTTGATAAGGAATCATACATAATTATTTTCTTTTCTTTTTTTAATCAAAACAGTTCTTCATTACTCATTAGTGAAACCCTAAATACTAATTAGAATTTCAAATATATTATACATTTAACAAGTATAAAACATATTAACTTGCAAAAGATTCTTAAGTTTTCTTTATAATTATCAAGCTTTGGATTCACATCTCATTTTTCAAGTCTAAAACATTAAAATTTATCTTTCTATATTCTGGATTTGATTTATAGTTGTATTCTTCAGTATTGTTAACTAAGAAAAACCACCCAAAATTTTTCAAAAGATAAATGCTTGAATAAAACATGATTAGTGGATATATAAAATGTCTGTAGACTAATTGTTAATATAAATGCATGTTGGTTACCTGGGATTTGATGTATTTCTGAATTTGATGAGTAATTAGGGTTTTGGTTGAATAAGAATGTTTAGGTTAGATTTTAGAATATATATTATCTATAAAATATTTGAATTTGTAAAAAAAAAAAAAAAAATTGATTTGAAATCAATAATTTTAAATTAAACTATGATTTAATTATAATAATAATTTAATTTATTTTAAAAATATTTAAAAATAAAGATATTCAAATCAACTAAACAGATTTCATACCTAATTATACCCTGCTTACCGTTCAGAGAGAAACCTCAAAACCCTGCCCTTCTTGAGTCTTATCTTCGAAAGCCACCGCCACTTGTGCAAAGGGAAGTCTCTGAACGCTGCGCCTCTTCAGTCTCTTCCTCGAAAGCCATCGCCACAAGCTAACTGCTTCTTGCGACCTCAAGGTAAAACAATCTCTTCTTGGATTTTTTTTTCTCATTATTAGCTTTGAAAACAATGTAAAAAAAGGAAAGGGGAGGAAAATAAATGTGGATTTCAAGTGAACTCTGAGAATAATTGAATACTAGGTAAATTTTCATCTAACTTGGGATTTAAATCACTCCCTAGTTCAACAAACACTCCAAAGATTTTTTTTTTTTTTTTTTATGGTTGCTTTCTGAACTATTTCATCAGTGGTCTCTTGGCCTATCAAGCATGTCATCTCTAAGGAACGCTATTCCCAGAAGGGCTCACAAAGAGCGATCTCAACCGTGAGTTATATTAATATATTTCCCCCCTTTTGCAGCAATTGTTTGGCTTCTTTCTTAGTTGCCCCTTTTTTATGATTTACAATTTGGATTCTATTTCAGGCATTCGAGGAAGAAATATGGATTCCTTGAGAAACACAAAGACTATGTCGTCCGTGCTAAAGCTTTCCACAAGAAAGAGGAAACTTTGCGGGTAGACTATTACCCTTTATGTGATTTTGTTTGTTGTTTTCATTGTTTTAGTAAATTAATCAATTTGTGATTTTGGTTCGTGTTCATTCTTGGATTTGCTTATGGTTATGCTCTGCAGAGGCTCAAGGAGAAAGCAGCTTTTAGGAATCCTGATGAATTTTATTTTAAGATGACTAAAACTAGAACTGTCGATGGAGTACATAGACTAGAGTAACATATTCTCACTTCTTTTTTTCAAATAATTTTCTTGTTCCTTCTTTTATGTAATTTAATTTGTTTGGTTCCTCCTTTTTAGGAGTCAGGCGAACAAATACACTCAGGAAGAACTCATGTTGATGAAGACGCAGGACATTGGGTATATTCTACAGAAATTGCAAAGTGAAAAGAACGTGGGTGATTGATAAAATCACTGTTTTGAATTTGGTTTATCGTGGGATTTTGGGTTTAGATTACTCTTTGCTTTGTCATGGTGATAATGAAAACCCTGTTATTTGCTGCAGAAAATTGAAAAGCTGACTGCCACCTTGCACTCTCTTGATAGTCAGCCATCAAACAGGCATATTTACTATGCTGAAGACAGGTTTGAGCTTCCTAATTATTTATCATTGCTACTGGGCTGCCATTTTTCTCTGTTGATGCTGAATTCAAGTTTTGTTTCTTGAGCAAGTAAAAAAAAATAAGTAAATATAAAATGGTTATTAGTACATAATGCTTATATGTTTGTAGATGAAAATAAAGAAGTCGCATCCGAGATTTATGTACACCTGATGTATCCCCTTTTTTGTGAGGTTCACTTTTAAAGGAAGGTCACTCTGCTATTTGTATTTGTGCAAGTATTGCTATGGGGATGAGAGTGCATCTATAAAGCATGGACATGCTCTCTTGGATGGAGAGTCGGTGTCACACTGGCACGCTTCTGACACGTGTCCGACATGCAGTCAACGATTTTCGATATTTTGACTAATCGGACACCATCAAATGACAGTATTCGTAAATAAAAACTTAATTTATTAACAATTAGTCTACAAATAATAAAAAGAGGGACTAAATGGATAATAAACTGAAAGACTAAATTGTAACATGAAAATAGGGACTAAAATCCTAAAACGATAGACAAAAAAACTAAAAACGATCCAAATTCTAAATGGACAACTATTTCATTTTCTCTTCAAATCTCTTTCTCAAATGAAAATGATTGAATTGTTGTTGTATATATATAGTCTATAAACTTATAGTTTTTATTTAATTTCACTTCTAGCCAAATTTATAAACATTTTGTTTTCTTTGTTTCTTGTTAATATGATGGAATCATAGAAATAGTTTATTTTATTTGATTTTTTGTTGAATTTATTGAAATACTTGTTGCTAAATTAATGGATATAGTTTGTTTTATTTGAATTTTTTTTGTTAAATTAATGAATATAAATGATAATATATAATATATATATTAAAAATATCATTTAATAATCAAACGTGTTTCAATGTGTCGAAATTTAAATCTATTGAGATTAAATGTGTTGGATTGTCATATCGTGTCGAGTGTCGTGTGTCACATGTTGGTGCTTTATAGGAGTGTATGGAATTGCACAAGGCATTTGCATCTAAATGCATTAAATGGTCCTGGTTCAGTAGTCCAATACTGTTGTGGGTTTCTGATATGTTAACTGAGTAAAGATAAAGATATTGTGCATTTGCCATGATTTATGAATATACATATATATGCATATATATGTAGAGTTGTTTGCTTTTGTGTATATGTTTGCATTCCATGGAATTATACAAAATGTACCTGTTATTTGTAAAGATGAGGCTGTATGATTTTTTCTCCTTTGCCTATATTCAAGACTTTGCTAAATTTTCACAAGAAGGATTAATTATAAAATGGAAAGAATGGAATGGATAGTGTGTGAATCAGTAAGCAAACAGGTTGAATTATTGCTAACTTTTTATGGTTGTATATGTTCTTGAAAATAGCACTAATTTGTTTTGCACAATGCAATAAACTTATAATATATGATTGTTATAGAAAATTCCTACTTGATTAAATTTGGCAATCATTCTCTTGATTATTTTATTCATCTCGATTTAAAGTGTTTCATCTTAACTCTTTTTTAGAAAAAAAAACCTTAAAATTCACATTTTTTTTGGTATATTTGTTTTAAATGATTGATTGACAAGTCTAAATTTTGAACTTAACTTTTCTGGGTGGCTATCTACAGAAATGCACTTCTCTCCTTACTGAATTATTTGAGGATATGATTTTCTTTTTTTTTTTTGGTTAATGTGTTCTTGATATTCTTTTTTCTTTTTGAATGCCTTGTAGAGAGGAGGCTAAAGAATTAAGGAAACAGGCTTCAGAAAATAAATTTGTTGCTGCTTCTGAGGATCACATTAAAAGGTAAAAATGACTTCCTTGCTGAGATATAAATCCCCATTTTACAAATTAAAAGGAAAATTTTCTTCGGAGCTTTCCCTATCGTCGTGCTTGTTTTGAGTCGTCACTCTTGTTCATACTTGCAAGTGGGTAATCAGGACAGGTGGATGTCCACTTCTAAGGTTCAACAAATCACCCCGAATCTCCTTTCTAGTGGAATAAATACTGTTGGGAAAACTGACTGAAATAATTTTCTTTGTACCATTTTGTTGGGCTGAATATAAAGCATTATATAGGTCTTTGAATATTAGGAGTCAGAAGTTTAGGAACATAAGATAATATAATTCTTATATTTTTATTGGTGCTGCTTGATTAATATTTGACATCATAGTTTTGGAGCTTTTGATAGATAATGACTATTTGGCCTTGTGAGTTCTTATTCTTTGAAATTTTTAGACTGTTGGTAATATTAATAAGAATTCATCTTCTTATTTTTGTTTAACTCAACTTTGCCACATTGAACGCATACGGAGATGGTTTCTTTGCTTGGTGGGTTCTTCCTAACCCATCACCCCCAACCTAAAACATTGAGTTTTCTTGATTCAGATGGAATTTTTATCATACCAAACAAAATCAGTGCTCTCATCTCAAAAAAACATTAGTCTATGGAATCTTTCCTGCTGTGAGATTGGCGAATCACATTATCTTATTTTTATGGCTAGGAAAACTACCAGTTCCTATAGAGAGCTAGAGGCCCGGAAGATCAGAGTAAATCAGTTGGAGAAACTATATGCAGATATGGCGTTGCAGAAAGAGTTACAGGTATCAATGGTTTAACTTTACCTTACATTTACATGATTGGTTTGGTATGGTTATGCTTTGAATTTTAACATAAAAGATATTACTTAATTATCAGAAAAAGGGTCAAAAGCACAAACTACGCGAAGAGGAGATTGTCTGTCCAACATCCAAACCAGTGTATAAATGGCGATCAGAAAGAAAGCGGTGAAAGGTGCGCACTGATCTTTTGGCATGTCTATCCACCTGCTTGTATGCTTATATTTTGCTTTGCTTTGTTGGATTTTTCAGGAATTGTTGGTGGTTGTCAATGAGGAAAAACATTGTTTGTTGGATCACACCGACAGTATAAGCTCCATATCAACTATGAAACAACTAATGAGCCATCTAAGCAGGTGTGATGACATGATATATGGCATTTGAATGTAATCTGTGTTTCTTCCTTTTTTTCGTTCAAAACTTCGTTAAACCATTTGAGCATGCTTTGAAGTCAGTTTTTTGTCAATTTTTGATATAATTTGCTATTATTGTTTATTCAACCATCTTTCTCAAATTGAGTTTCAATTCGTACATCATCACGGTCATAGTATGGAGTTTTTAAAAATGAAAAATAATGCAGTTTCTTCTGAAGCTTTTAAGACTTGAGGTTCAAGATGACTCTCATTCTCAGAGTATTTGTACTAGTGATTGGATTTCATTCTGACATCGTAGAACAAACTGTAAAAACTAGCTTCCCAATTTCTTTCTCTAAACAGCTAATCTCAAACAGGTGTAAGAAACTGAATTTAGGCATACTCCAATGGTTAAGATTTGAGATTCCTTCAGAAAATTTCTAGTTGGAATTTTGGCTGTAAATTATACTTGGTGTTTATATGTGTGTATGAATCTCAATATAAGTACCGAGTCTTGCACTGTTTGTTTAGAAATCGATCTTAAGCATTTCGATTCTTACCATTTTATAATTCGGTTTTAGTAGCGGTTTAGTGTTAAAAGTCCACTGGTAGAATTTCAGCACTTTACCCATATTAGAGGCAGTAACGTCTTAACAGAACCCAATGATACTACAATTTTCATCACGTGCTAGATTCCAACTCTCTTTCAAGATGTCTTATCATCACTGCCCAGAATAGAAGAACCGAACAAAATTTGGCCACTTGAATCAAAAGCAAATGACTACCACCTACACATTACATAAGTTTTACTGTTTTAGTGAAAAGAAATGAACATAAATCTAAAAACTTGAATGCATCTTCTCGACAGCTATTATTCTTTTAAAAGAGGTGCAATAACCATCTGAAAGTTGTTCAATGTGGTGACGACCACGTACAAACACATCACGATGAACTGTCGATTGTGCGCCAATAATTCTGTAAACGTTGTTTGTTCAGTACATTTTATATTTGATAGATCTTTTGTGTTGTTAACGTCTAGCAGCAAAAGAATATGGAAATGTATATTACCATATCAATTTGTTCAATTTGTTCATTGACGTGGCTCCACAAGAATGTACAATGGCTTCCCATTTAGCCTACACTGTCCCTGCAAGAGCAATTATGTCTAATGCAGCGAATACAAGTACAAGAATTTTCTTTCAAGTTTTAACTACAAAACACGTAAGATGAGCAACTGATAACTTAATAAATCTGAAATTATAAGGAAACCTAAATTAAAAGAGTAGGAAGAACTGAAGAAGAACCAAAGTTTTTTCCAGAAAATTGAAATGACATGCATGTGAAAACCTAGTTTCATTGCTTACCTTAAACTCAGGCAACCCAATGACACATGCACATTCAACAACTTCAGCCCCAACGCGTTCTAGTCAATGGCAATTCAAAACATAATAGGGTATTTGGGTCAGGATCTGAAACATTAGTAGAAGCATAAATGTTAAAACAAATGCAAGGAGAAAGCTAGCCTCTTACAGAACTTGCCTAATAGTCTTATTGGTGCAGATAGTGTTCCACCAGTAGCAACTAAATCATCAATGATTATAGCTCGCTCGCCATGTTTAACAGCACCAACATGCATTTCTAGACAATCATTTCCATATTCAAGTACATAGTCTTCAGAGATGACTTCTCCTATCATTCAAATACTGAAGATTTAACTAGCAATTCACGATATGGAAATAAAAAAAAAAAATCTAAGAGTAACACAATTATTAAACCTAATTAATAATTGTAGTGAACTTAAACATCATTATAAAAAGCAACCAAACAAGGCAATCTTCAGTATTGTTCTTGACTTTCTAGAGAAAGTGCAGCAAGAGCCATCTTACTTAGTATGATTCCAAATGATCATTTTAAGTTCATTCATTAGATTCTCAACTAAAATCATTTGAATATGAATCCAATATCCTTAAGTATGATGGTTAAAAGTTCCTACTGCATTTCCAAGATTATCACAGGGGCTCAGCTTGTAACCAAAGTAAATAATTTTCATTAGAACAGAACAAATGGTAGAGGTTCTACCACAGCTTTACATCATCTAGTTTAAGAACGGAAGAGTTAAAATATATAATAACATACCTGGCAGTTTTTTAGGCTTACGCATAGGAACAAACTTAGCACCAATAGCTAATGCAATTGAAGGGCCAAACATAAAACCTCTGGCTTCCACTCCTACAAAAAGAACATTTGGAATTGTAAACAGCCATAAATTAAGCAGGAAAATGCTTACTGTGGAAACTCTCACTAGCGGATTTAGACTTCCAATGTTGCGGAGGCGAAAATATACATATAAAAAATAATTAAAAAGAAAGTTAATTGAAATGGTATTATTTAAATATGTAATATCAAATATAAATGTTTATAATTCAAACAAACAAAATAATATTTATCAATATATTTTAAATTATAACAAAAGTTCACAAATAGATAATTTTGAAGAGAATGTTTGAACATTAACAAAATATGGAAGAATTTAAAGAAAATGTCTTAATTTGATCTTGAGAATATATATCTTTTCGTGAATAAAGAATTAATTATTTTATTGATTATTGTTTGTAATTAATATTAGTTTTTATAATTTATTCAATTATATTCAATATCTTTTATGCCTTGTTTGTTTTGAAAGAAGTGGGAGGAAATGAAAGAAAAGGAAAAAAAAAGGGGGGGAATGTATCGAACCTATATTTAGGTTAAATACAGGTCAATTTCCTTTGTTTTCCTTTCTTGTCCTCTCACTTTTTTGGTATCCAAACGTGTTCGATTATGATTCAATTTCTCTTAAGTAATTATATATATAAATAAATTTAATCTAATAAAAATTATATTTAAAAAATACATTGAAAATATAATATTAAAATTCATGTATTATACAAAATGCAAAACAACCTTTAAAATTATCGATTCAATTCAATATGAGATTGAGAAAAAAATAAAATTAATCTAAAAAGAAAAAATAAAAAAAAATTGAAAATTAATACCTTCATTTTAAAATAACAATTTTAGAGCTGGTTAATTTGTTTTTTTTTTTACCTCATTCTATTCTACACTCTTATTTTCTATTTTTACAAGAAGTTTTAGTTTAAAAAATAAATAAATTAATAATGATATAAATTTATAAACGAATAAATATATTATTTGGCCCTATTAAATTTTTAATTTTTACAAAAAAAAAAAAAGTTGTCGATTTAATTTCTATATTATCATGTCAATCTAATTTAATTAATTAATATTATTTTTAACAATTTCTAAAGATTTAATCAGATTTCTATTAGTCTAATAAAAAAATTAATTTATTGTTAGATAAATTATGTTGAGGGGGCAGTATAAAAATTTTGAAAAACGTTTTAGAAGCAAATAACACTAATTGGTTTTTGAATCTCCCATACTATAATGGTTCCATAATGATATTATTATTTGAGCTGTTGATGAGAAAAACACCATGTTAAAAGTATTGATTAGAGATTATTAAAATTTTTAAGATAAATTTCATATGTTAATCATTAAAGTTTTATAACATCTTACAATACTCCCAAATTGTTATTTTTTTCAGAGGCATCTAAAATAGGGTTATTTTTTTTTTCATAAAGCAGTTTTAACAAAGGATCACAACGCAAGAATTAGATGACTCAATTAGGATAATCAAGATTGTAGCTTTAGCAACTGTGGATTCTTAGGGTCAGGATGACAGTCTGCCCCAAGATTTTTTAAAAACTTTTAATATACAACAAAAATTACCTAAATGTTTTGAAAAGTGACTTTTGTCTCCAAAATTCTTGAGAAAATTTTAATCTCACCCCCAAATCTATGAGACCAGTCGAACCTAAGGAGACTAGCCTAGTCATGTACAATTATATAATGGGTACTCTTAATTTTTTAATTTATTCATTTTGATCCCCAAAACCATGTAATTACTTGGATAAATGAAAAGTAGTATTAAATTGTCCACTCAAACTTGTTAAGATTATATTTTTCTCATAAATTTTATCTACTTTAAATAAACGCTCCTTCATATTTTTTAAAATTTCATTTTTATACCTATTTTTTAAATATATTTCAAATGAATATATGCATTTAGATATACTGTTCTTTTAAATTTTATTTATTACATATATATTTCATATTTTTCTTTTCAAAAATATATATAATGTATTAAGTTTTTAAATTTTGTTTTTTCTTATTTATATATCATATTTATAGTTTTATATAAAATTTTCATAGGTAATTATGATCCTTAAAGAAATTAACTTTTACGATTTTTCAATAAATTTAATTTTTTTCTTTTTCATTCTTATTTTTCTCCCCTCCCCCACCAAATTTTTGAAAGCTGGTTCCACCGGTACGAGGCTAGATCCGCCACTGAGCTTTAGCCATTCATTTCAACAGGAATAAGCAGGAGGAAAGAAAAAGAACTTAAAATAAATAAATCCCAATGTCACCCATTATAAAATATAGAGATCCCATTACACCAACTTGTTTGAAACTAAAAAAAAGGATGCCGACCAGGAGCACCCACAATTTAAAAAATTATGTGTGTGTGTGTGTGTGTGAGAGAGAGAGAGAGAGAGTACCTGCAACAACAGAGATACCCATATCTCTATAACGATCAACAAAAATATCCACAGTGTGTTTAAAAGCATTAGGCTCAAGTAACAGTGTGGTTATGTCTTGAAACATAATACCTAAGAACACAGAACAAAAAAATGCTTCAGTAAAGAGTACCAACTTTTAAGCAAGGCAAATTTACAAACACAAAATCTGCAAGAAACATGACAATCACTACCTGGTTTTGGGAAGTTAGGGACTACTCTAATGGAATCTGAAATGGCCTTCAACCTTGGGTCCCCTTGCAGCCCATTTTCTCCTGCAAACATTTTCTTGCTCTGTTTCTTTCACTCTGTTCTTTAAATGGTTCCTTACTGTATTTTTTTTTTCCCTCTCTTTAACCCAATAAAGTTTGTTTCTTTTTCCTAAGCAAGAAGAGAGAATGAGAGTGGCATTTAAGAAAGTGTATCTTTGTTGGCCAAAGAACCACTGAAGAAGATCCAATTGCTCAGTGCTAAATATTTATAGCCTCAGTCAGCTTTTTTATTGTTTACTTGTTATTTATTTATTTTTCAAAGCAAGTAAGATATATATATTATTCTAAAAAAATAATTTTTTTTTCTTTTCCTTTTGGTAGGAAGTGAGGGAGATAAAAATATGTTAAGCGAATGAAATAAAAATATGTTTATGAAATTATAATATAGGCAATAAAGTTTCGAAGATGAAAACTTTTATATTATTATTATTATTATCATTAGGAATTAAAATATTCAATTTTTTTCACGTAGAAAATTTTTAATTTTTTATTAAAAAAATATTATATACAAATCATATATTATTACAAATATCAATATAATGACAAAAATTACTCAAATTAGATAAAATTAAATAAGATTTTAAAATCTTATTTTTTATTACATTTAATTTAAATTTTATACTTAAAATTTTTGACTGAATTTTATGTTAACTTTAAGCTAATCAAGTTGTTTCTGCTGCCTCGAAAAAATCATTACATTGGATGGCACCGGAATAAAACTGGATGAAAGTCAATACAGATGTTGCCCTATTCCTGACCTTAACAAAACAGATTTTGGATAGTAGTGATAAGTTTCTTTTTGCTAGATCTTCCTCTACCAATAGTGTGTTGACTCCTATTGAACCAAAATGTTTGAACTTTAGTGAGGCGTTGAGTTGGGTAAGGATTATAGATTTAGATCAGATCGTTTGCAGAATTTTGTTTGTAATCTATCTAATTTTGAGTTATTGGTTGAAGACTGTAAAGTCATTTTGCAAAGTACTAGTTATGTTTGGTGTAATTTTATTAGAAGAACAATTAATCAGGTTGCTCATTTGTTAGTTAAGTTTGGTTCTCATATGGTTAATTTTGTGGTTTGACATGATGACCAACCAGTTTTCTTATTGGATGTATTAGATTTTGATTCTCAGTAACAATATTCATCCTTTCATAAAAATAAAAAATAATAATAATTACAGAAATTTTTAATTTTAAGTTTTAAAATGTGTTATTAAATATCATTTAAAAATAATAAATAGTAGCATTTTTTTTTTCTTTTTGAGGAAAATGATTGTGTTATTAGGGGAAGAAAACAAGGTAATTTTGGTATGAGTAATTTCAAGAAATTACGGCTGGGGATCAGTAGAGAATCGAGGCTGGCTGGACAAATTTGGATTGTAGTGCCAACAAGATTTTATTTGATGACGTGGCAACGTTGGATTCCGAGTGGTAGGTCCCATCAATTGAATGGTCAAATCAATTCTGATACTCTATCCTTTTCAATGTGGTGTTAACAATTTATTAAAAAAATATTTAAAAAAAAATTGGTTAAATATACACTCTCAAATTTTTAAATACACTTCATATTATCCTTTTCATTCATTAAATTATTATATTACCCATATATACAAGTGAGTACAACACCATTAATACTAATATTAATTACTATAAAAATTATTTTTTAAATATAAAATATATTTTTTCTTTTTTAGTATATAAATTTAAATAAATGTAATTTTAATATTCATATGTTACATTAAAAGTTAAAAAATTATTGAGAAAATATAAAAATTATATAACTAAAAACTTTTTTAAAAATAATAGTGCATAAACGCACTATTAATACCATAATATAGTGAAAATGAAAAATTATATAGAGATACAAATATTTGAAAAATGATTAAGTCAATGGTAAAAGATATTTGTTAAATATTTATTATAATTAAAGACAATTATATAACCAATAGAATATAAAAGAGAGAAATTTTTAAGGAAAAATTATATTATTAGTGTTTAAATTTTTTAAAATATATTATTTTGATATTTGAATAATTTTTTTATATGATATATTTTTTTAAATTTTTAAAAATAATTTTATATAGGTGTTTTTGAAGTATTCATTTGTAACTATATATTCCTTTTAAAAAATTATTTTAATATTCAACAACTTATAAAATTTTATTCTAATTTTTTTCTTAACCTTGTAAAATTTAGAATTGCAAATCAATATTCTAGTGATGGAAATAAAAATTAAAATATTTAAATATGATTATTTTTAAAAATTAAAAAACTCAACTAATAAAATTATTATTCAGACATCAATATAGTGATTTTAAATAATTTAGACATCAATAATATAATTTTTCAAATTTTAAATACAACATATGGATGATATTATCGTTTCTTAAGTAAAAATATTGGATGAAGTGTTTTTATTATTCAACCATTCCCTTTTTTTATCATAAATGAATTTATGTATGTTAGTCACTATTTTGTCTAATACAAGCTGTTGATTAAATCTTTATATCCCAATTTATGATAATTTTATAATTATATTATCGTATTAATCATTTGAACATTATTAATAAATATGAAATTTTTATTATTTTTTATGATATATCTTATAATTATATAATTTCATAAAAGATCTGTAATTATTAATAATTAGTATTAAAGAAGAGCACCACATTTATTTTTTATTAACTATGTCTTTTAAGAAGCACTGCTTTTTATCATTAAGTTAATTCTTATGATAAATTTTTTATTGTAGGATGATAATAACCATAGTTCATGAAATTCTGGCCGAAAAATGTCAAAATTAATATTTAAATATCACGTATAAATAATTAATTAATCATTAAAAATATAACCTATTGATAAGAGTAAAACTTTATAGGCTTCGTGCAGTCTTATGAAAAAAAAAACTATTATCTATTAATATTGTGATTTGTACGAGAATAGCAAAACCTTTAAAAAAATATAAATAATTAATTTTTTAAAAAATTGACTTTGATCAAATTGATGAATGAGTAGTATTTACATCATATCATCACCTCCTCCAAACGATTATCATAAATGAGTACACTGTGTGCACATGTTGTATCATAAATGTTATTCGTACCAAAATTGTCATCAGAAAAACGACTAGTTATTAAAATAGTCGTTTAGTTAAAATTTATTAATTAATAGTTGAAATTTAATTTTTATTTTCCACCACATCATTATTTTTAGAATAATAATATTATATGGAAATTAAAAATGGTTAAAATTAAAATTTTCATATAGAAAATTATAGAATTAATTTTTTTTCCATGATAATAATTTAAAAAAAGAGCAACAACAAATATGAAATAGCAATTTACAAGACTAACTCTATAAACATTACTATAAGAAGTAGATCTTGTATTTCACATTAATCAAATTGATTTGAAACTAGGAATTGATGAAGTTTCTTCAGTTAATAATAATAATTGATGTGAATTATTAAACAATTCACAATGCTCCTTCTTCCCTGGAGAGAAGATCCCCAAAGCCACTCCAATTTCAAATTGACTTTCTTTCCATGAATTACATATCCAAATACTAAATAAAATAAAATCAAATCAAATAGAGAGATCAAACAAAATATACAACATTATAGTTACCAAAATCGAACCCATTTTTAAAATTTTTTGGACAATAAGTATATAAAGTATAATAGATAGCGAATTATAAATAATATTATCAAAGTCATTGGCCATAGGAATCCAATAAAGTGAATTATAGATATTGTCATGAATGTTGAAATTTATACAGTTTTGAAGATATCAATTTTAAAAGCTCACTATTTATATAGGATAATTCAATTAGCTATAGGAGTTTAATAAAATGGAGTCTAAGTTTTGTTATAAATATTAAAATTTATATTAGTTTTGAAAATGTTAATATCTTTAAAAGTTTAAAAATATTACTATTAAGGTTAGAGAATAATTAAGAATTTAAAAATTATTAATTAAATTGAAAATACTACAATGAATTGAGTTTTGTAACTTCCAATTAATTATTTGGATGTTTGGCGATGAAAACAAATAATAATTTTTTAATTTCATCGAGTTTTTTTAAACACAAATATAGTGCTTTTACATAAAAAAAAAAAAAAAAAAAACTTTTGAGATAATAAAATTTTATTAATAAAAAGTATTTTTAGCTTAAGGGGATCTAAACACTCATCATAAGGTGGCTTAGATGAGGAACAAAGTTTACCTGCAACTATGAAGGTGGAGTATAAATATTATTACAGATATTAGAGCTTATATAGTGAGTGATTGGCGATCTAATCGTGAAAATGATTTTTTATTAAAATATATTTTGAATTGTGAGTTTTGAAATAAATTACTTATAATAATTTACAAAAATCACATTTGAAGATAAAATTAATCAAAAATGAGTTTTGGTATTAATTATCAAAAGTCTAATTAATTTAAAATCACATTTCATTAAAATGTATTATAATAAAATATAATTGTTTAAATTCTCTCAAATACCATTGAAAGTATTAATTTTAAAAATTAAAAAATTTAATTATATATAAATTTATTTAATATTTAATATTTAATTATTTCGCACTTAATTTTTAATTTTTATTTAATTATTTTATATGATTTAACAATGATAGAAAAAAATCAACAATACGTTAATCATCTAGCTCTAATATATATAATAGCAAATGATTAAGATAATGAAAAAAAAGAGAGAGATAAAAGATGCTACGACTAATAGTGAAACATGAGGCAAAAAAATAAAAATCATCCGAATCATAAAGCAAGACAAACATGAGAAGACATATTAAATAAAAACATTGATTATAAAAAAAAACTGTCACATCCTAATCTAGTGTCGTGACAGTTTTAGTGTAAGTGAATACTTAAATAATTACCTAATATTATCAGTTTTAAAGTTATCTCACAATTACATTAAATAATAATTTTGATTTATAATTATAATTTTATTTTTAACACTATTTCTTATAAAATAAAATTTTATCTATTTCATGTAATTTATTATAATTTTTCACTATTTATAATATTTTATTAATTATCTATAAATAAATATGATTTACATATTTATTAAAAAAATATAATTATTAATTTAATAAAATGATAATATAACAAACTAAATTATAATAATTTATTAATTAAAATGACTCATTTATTATTAATATATTATTTAGAATAAAAGTAAAAAAAAAAAACTTGTAAAATATTTGTTTTAATTATAAATTTTTTATATATGAAATAAAAAAAAATTAAAAAAAAAAAGAAAATAACATTAATAAACGTTAAAACATTAAATTTAATATTTTATTATTCATCAACCTCATTTTATTTTACAATGTAAAATGATAATCCTATTAAAAATTAAAATTTATCATAAAATAATATTTTACACCATTATACAGTCTAATTAAAATTACCCTAATAAGTTGATTGACATCATAAACAACTATTACAAAACTTAGCCCATATTCGAAACTTGGGATATTGCAGAACCTAATACTGCCAGAGTCCGGAGTTTTAGTTCAAATTTTTATTAATATTCTTAGAAATAACATGAGGTATAAAAAATTATAACAAATAAAAAATAAAATATTAAATGATATAAAATATTTGAATTGGTTGGATCACTTGTGTTTCATTGAATTAATGAGCTCAGTTAAAAAAAAAAAAAAAAGGGTTGAATTAATGAGCTGGCAAATGATAAAATTGATAGATCCAATATAATTTTGGTGGCCCACAATACAAACGTACCTGATATACTGTTTAAGAGCATGCATGTATACTATTTTGTGTAGTATATTATCACATTATAATATTTGAATGTCCCCACCTCTAGGCTTTATCTGCCATCGTTGAAATGGACGGTGCAATTGTAATCTCCACCATCAGATTATAGTTATCGTGTAATATATCATGCAAGATTCTATTTCTGGATTCTTACATGGGCCACAAAATAAAATCCAACAATATAAACATTTTATTAGAAAAATTTGCCATGATAGACGAAAAATTCATAGTTTTAGAGGCAAAATTGCTAAATGCTCCAAATTATGTCTTTGACAATACTTCTATGATAGTATATACAACTATAAAATGTCTCCTCTCATGAATTATAAGTTTCACAATTATATAACCATTCAAAAAGTTAAATTTAATTAAATTTAAACTCGAGACTTTTAACCTTTTAAATTAAAAATCAATTAATATGATAATTTTTTTTATTAATTTAATGAGAATTATTAAAAAAGAAAGTTACCTTTTATTATATAATATATTATAATATATATAAAATTTATTCGCTGTGTTAATTAATTAAAAATGTAGTGATATTAAATATCATAAATTTTAGTATTATATATATTATTGATGATGCCCATATATTTGTCAATGGAGCTATACATAAATGAAAGAGAATCTTCTCCTATGTACAAATTCTCTTTGAATTTCTCAAAAACAATCATGTGTTTATCAATTATAATATGATAATTGCCACACCTCATGATCCAATAGTGCAACAATTGGAGGCATGCATCTTTACAACATCATCAATCAATTTATATTGTATGGTCATCTAACCATACACGTATTTGTAATTAGGCAAGGAGTATGTGAACCTTAATTTTTAAAATTTTTACATAAAATTATTATTTAATTTTTAAAATTTATAAAATTAATAAAATAATTCTTTTATTTTAATAATTCTTTTTTTACTTTTTAATAAAATATTATTTAATCTCATATTTTTTAAATTTTTTTGACCATTTAATTTTTATAACTTTTTAAAATAAATTATTATTTAATCATTGAGATTTACTAAAATTAATAAAATAGTCATTATATTTTGAAAAATTAATTTTTTAGTTTCTGATAAAATATTATTAAATCTTATTTTTTACATTTTCTTTTTAATTTTACTTAATTTTTTTTTCAATTTTTTTATTTTTTAATAATATTATAATAATTTTTAATTATTTATAATTAAAATATATATTTATTTTGATACTTTTTATTATTTTTAAATTTTTAAATAAATTTATTTTATTATCATAATATTTCTTTTTAAAAATTTTATATTTTTTCTTAAATATCAAGAAGTATATTTCTTTCAAAAAATTATGCATGCGTTTATGTATTTAATAAAAATGATATTTGTCATCAATAATTTGATGAGTATAATTTATATAATTATATCAAATGGTCATAAATTGCCACACCAAATTTTGTTTTTGTAAAGTTGTTGTATTTATTAATTACAAGACAATGGGAGACATTAATTAATTGTAGATGCCAAGTTACAACAAACAATTAAGAAGATTGGGTTATGTAGGCATGGCATGAAATTAGATTTATATCTTTTAGCCCATGTGAATTTGTTTCGTGGAATTGATTATGACTTTTGAAATGATAGAACACAATCGGTTAGATTTTTTTTTGAGAGAACAATTGGTTAGAGTTGTTTGAATCAACTATGCCATCTTTAATTATTGCTTTTATATAAATCCTAATCATATATTTTATTTGACATCTTATTTTTTTTATTTCATATATTTTTTATATATAATATCATTTTTTAAAATAATTTGACAATTAATATTTTTTTATAAATAATATAACACATATTATTTTTTTAAAGTGTTTTGATAATTAATATTTTTTCATAAATAATACGACACATAAAGAAATATATAAAATAAAAAATAAAATAAAAAATCTAACCACTTATATATATATATTTCATTGATAATATAGGAAAAAATAAAAAATTCAATTCCTAACACCTATATTTTTTTTTCTTCTAATTTCATATTTTAAATATAAAACTTCATTCAGAATATACATTTGAGATTTTTACTTACTAGAATATACATTTGAGATTTTTACTCCATCCGAAAAAATAAACTCAATTTCATTTTTCATCTGTTTCAAATTATAATCTATTTTTTTCTTTTAAATGATAATTAATTTATTAATATATTTTTATTTAATATATTTCACAATTAAAACACCATATTTTTATCAATAAATATTAATTAATTTTATTGAATTATTAATCAAAATATATATGTATTTTTTCACATTTCTCATCAAATAACAAAATGATTGAGTTGTCAGTATAAAAGTTAATAATGAAACTTTAATTTTTTTTTTTATATAATGAAGCTTTATTAGTTTTGATATTTAGTATTAAAAAACTAAACAATAATTATTTTCAAAATAATAATTTATTAATATAAATAAAAGGTATTTATTAAAAATATTAAATAAAAATTATTATTTTAATTAAATTAATCATTTTTCTTAATTTTGTTAAAATATAAATAAATATATTTTATTCTGAGGAAAGATTTCATACTCAAATCTCATGACACAGTTAATAAAATAAATAAATAACCAAAGAAATAATTGCACAGATCTCTTGGATAAGAATGAAGAACATTTAACTTTAGCAATCAATACCTAAAATCTTTTTTTTTTTCATAATTTTGGGGACAATTATTAGCATGATATCCTTGAAAAGGATTTTGGTAGGTCCGTGAATTCATTAGATTTCTCATTTTATAACTCTGTTCAAATCCTTAATGCTTACTTATTTTCTGTTAGTTTCTTAGCAAAATCTAGCTAAAAGACATTTTAGACATAAGATTAAGATACCCTCTTGATAGTCATTTTGGATTTTAATGATTTCCTTTACCACTTGATTAATTATGTTGCTAATAAGATTTGAAAAAAAAAAAAAAAAAGTTGAAACCTTCTCATGTCATGTATAACTAGGGTTAAACAATAAGAAATATCTAAGTGTGTGGTTCTCTATCATTTGGTTTTGTACATTTGTGAATTTGTGGTCAATTTTTAGCCAAAAGTTTCATGACTATATTTAGAATGAGTTAGATGGTAGCACGTAACACTAACAAAGACAGCTTCATGATTCTTCAAGTTCTGTATTGCTTTGCTTCTTTATCAAAAGAATAGTTGAAAGTGACAAGCTCTTACAGATCTTTTAAAGCTTGTTTTATTCAGTTTCTCTCTCCATCTTTTAGAGCTTTTTTTCAACTGAAATTGGAAAAAAAATAATTCTAAACGATTGTGAGGGAAACTGAATTTTGTAATTTACTATTAAAAATAATAATTCAAGTGTCAAATATCTATCTCATAATACATTAAAAAGTAGATTTTAATAAATTTTAAGACTCGCTTTCATCTGTATTTTGGCTTAATTATCAAAAAATAAAAACCTTAAATTTTAGTATTTTTTGAAATTTTATCATGAATTTTTTTTTTTCAATTTCATATAGCAACATTTAAATTTTTACAATTCTATCACCGATCCAATTCAGGTAAAATTAAGCCTAACTAAGAGTTATAAAATAGACCTAATTGAGACTAGCAATTACAAAAACAGAAAGAAAGAGTGAAAGCATTTGCTATTATATGGATCCTGAAGTCTATTAGCTAAAGATGTTACTTATTATAGTGATGTCAAGGTGCTGGAGAAACAATGGCTTGAAAAGTTCCATTTTGCCAAAACATAGACTCTCCTGTTATTGCATATGGCCAAACATGAAAACATCCTTGCATTCTGTTGCAACATTCATGCACATGGACTTGCAGTCCTAATCATTGTCAAAGTTCATTTTCAAATTGCTAGGTAATTGAGTCTATTTTTTGGTATTGAAGTTGAAACCTTTTTTTTGCAAGATGTACTATTTCAGATATTATTGAAAAAACATTTCAATATAATATTTTTCTTAACAACAATGCAAACAACAATGTGACATAAGTCATTTCTCAGCAAATAGAAAAAGTAAAATTAACTTAATTTATTCAAAGAAATCAATTCTGTTGTTCTTTCACATATACAGATTGAACAACAATATTTATCCTGCAAGACATTGACCCCAGCTAACTGGCCCTGTAATACCAGTTTCCAAGAAGGATTGAACAGAGTCATCCAGATATTATATAAACATAACTGTGTATCTAAAATTGCTGGGATTCCCAGACAATGACTATTCTATTCTCACGAAACAACAATTTCTTAACGAATAGAGAACTATAAGAGAAACAAGTATGCAGGAATAAATTTGCAGAAAGTATGAACCAAATTTCAAACTTGTACAGGCATGGAAAGGAAATGCATGTACTTAATCAAATATTCTGTATTTACATAAAACCATATTTACTTATTTACAATCTGCTTCATAATCGTGGACCTAAAACCAATTTCAATATTCCAGTTCAGAGACTATGGATGTTTTTAGATGTTAGGAAACCTATCCGAGGCTGGATATGAAGCGCAGTGATAAGATTACCTTACAGTGGTAGTGGGAACACCTTCTTTGAAAAGAATATTTGCAACTGGCGGAGGAAGCCAAGTTGCATTACCACTAGCTTGGCCATCCTGACGATGGCCATCAGACCTTCGGCCCTTTCTCAGTTTTGTGCTTACCATTCGTCCCAAAGAAATGGAGAGCTTCATGGCAGTAAATAAACCCAATGCAATTGCAAGAGGCCTTACAGCCCAGTGAAAATCCTCAATGTGCTGATATTTCTCCACCACTCCAGGACAAGTATCGAAAGACACTAGTTCCACTTCAGCTGGATCAGCTAGGAAGCCATTGGATTCATCTCCAAACACAAGCCTTCCTGGGAATCCCACATCAAGACACCCATTTGGAAAGACTTGTGAAATCCTCCCAGTGGCCCATCCTCCTCCTCTTTTACGAGGCCACTCAAAACGGGGAGTAACCACATCAGCCTTCAGCCTCACAAATTGTCCAACACAATAAGGTTTAGCCATTTTTAGCTCTGAGCAGCTTCCGTTCCAGAGAGTCTCTAACCCAACAAAACCAACTGCCACATCTCCATCACGTGTCAGAGAGTGTAGAATTCCCACAGGAGAATGCTTGCTGTGTTTTTCCTTCAGATGCACCCAGTCTCCCACTGCAAAGCCAGATGTAACCCTCTCAACTGTTGACTCTTGCACTCTTAGAGGGTTGTGCATTCCAGCAATTTTCACCAGCACAAAACCATTTCTATCAGTGTCACTATCCAGACCAACCACAGTTCCTTTAGGGACATCCACATTTTGAGGTTTGCATGCATTCAGTGGTTTTCTTGAGCGAACTGTGTCGCCCACTTGGAGATGATCTTTGGAGAGATACCATGCAGAATAGCCACCGAAGCTTGATTTTTCAGCAGGGGCTCTGTTTTCAAGACCAACCCATCCTCCATCACTATTTACAGCATTTTGTGAGCTGCAAGTGCAAAATGTAATTTCTCAAAACACAAACTAAAGGAAAAGGACATGGAGAGAGAGAGAGAGAGAGAGACGTGAATAAGTTAAACATGCAATAAAGCAGACGATCTCTGATAACAGTTTAAAAACATATTTTAATGTTTTTACTACTAATAACAATTTAAACAATGGCCAGGTTACTGAGATCAATAGGCCTAGTTATAGAAGCAAGTCTATCATCTACAACCATCTAAATAATCACGTGTAATTGCTGCAATGAAATAACAATTTATTGAATCTTAGTTGAATCCAATACAAAAAAGAAAATGCAACTTTAATCCAATTGCACTCAATTGAGAAAATGGAGGTTTTATATTGGAGATAACAAGGTATTTGAGGGAATGGGGAAAAAGAGTAAATCTAGGAAGAATATTTTGAATCTATTGCCAATAATTTCTGAAGAATTAGTTCCATGCATCTGATGAACAACATTTGGAGGGGAGAAGTCTCTAAACAATTTTAATAATGTGGAAGCATTAAGTCCGACACAGCATGAAATCAAGGAAGACAGCGACACAACAATTCTTAAGATCCTGTTACCACAAGATTAGACTAATGATGAGACTAATCTCTTTAACCAAAAGCAACAAAAAGGAAAAACCTTTGAAATGCACTTATAATATCTTCCATTAAGGGTCGATTCCGAAGATCATACTCAAAGCAGCCCTTAATAACATTCTCCACAGCAGGAGGCAGACCACTTGGAATCTGAGGTTTTTCTTGCTTGATCAAGACTGATTGATATATTTCTTCAATTGATTTCCCAAACCAAGGCTGGATACCAGTCAACATCTCCACTATGCTACAACCAAATCCCCACGAATCTGTCTCACAGGACATAGGACCTCGCACATTTGGTTCCCATTGTTCTGGGGCCATATAATTTGGTGTTCCAAGTCTTAAAGTCATCTCAGAATTCAGCAATGGAATCCCAAGAAGTAGGTAAGGGATACCGAAATCTCCAAGAACTGCTTGATCATGTTCATTAAGAAGGAAGTTGGAAGGCTTAAGGTTCAGTACCAGTAACCCAATTGAGTGCAACTCTTGGATTCCATTAGCCAAATCTATCCCATACCTGTAAACATCAGCAACTTCTGAGGATATGAATCATTCTATCCATGCTAATTGTGTCTAATACAAAAGAAATAAAGGCCCAAAACCATCACCTCAAAATGTCTGGCAATTGAAGCTTGCCCCCTTTCAACCAAGCTATTCGATCAGCAACTGATCCTTCATAAAATTTCATAGCGATACAAATCTTCCACATAAAAAACAAACTAGTATCATAATATAATTTTGGGAGCTCTTAAGGAAAAAAGACTGCAGGTCTCAGAAGTATAAGGAAAAACACCACTGCTGAGATTGAAACCATAGATTACCAATGAAAAAGAGACTAAATTTACTGGTAAGGAAGTCACCTGTCCATTCATAACCGATACACCATGCAACCAACCAACACCTAGGATTTCTCGGCACTTCAAAAATAACTTTTCAAACTTGTATACAAATGTTTGTGTGAGGTCCGCCTTCAATGGATGCAAAATCTTTACAGCCACTTCATGATACTCATCAAAATCATCAGCTGACTGATGATGCGTTGCTAACCAAACATCACCAAAGATACCACGTCCAATCCTGTGCTTTAGTTTCAATTCATCTGCTTCAATGCATGGTGAAATCTGGGTAGGTGTTGCAACAACCGTTCTTAGGTGGTCAGGATCTCCTTCAAAAAGCTCATATTCAAAGGAAGTAGCTGGCTCAGGAACTCTAATCTTTTCCGCCATTTCTTCTGGTATAGGAGAAAGAATGATCCTGCGATCAAGAATTCATAAATATTGCGATGAAGAAGATCCTATTAATGGTCTATATTTTGTCCTCAACAAATTTCGAAACCAACCATTGAGATTTGAGACATAAAAGCTTAAGTAAGCTGAGACTTAAGCCAATTAAAACTAAGGGCTAAGCCAATAGGGTATGTTTGACTATTGTTGAGAAATGCAAATTAAAATTTGTTTTAGGATCAATTTCACATATTCTAATAATAAAAATTTCAAAACAACTAAACAATACCTCTAAATTGCATACTGCATATAATTCTGCATTTTTGGAAAAAAAAAAGTTTAATCCTTTAACCTATATGCAGAACTTTCCTCAATTCCCATATTACCTCCATCAACATAGCGCAAAAAGATCTATTCTTTCATGCTCAAATAAAAAGGGCTACATAAAATAAGTAAAAGAACAAAACCAAAGAATTGAGTCTGTTTATGATCTGATCTTCATCAACTTTCTTCAAAAACACCAACTGATCAAAGATATTTTTAATCAATACTATACTAAGTACACATGATCACACGTGTACTAAGTACATAAACAAACGATGTATACACACAGAAAACACCATATATCATACATATAAAGAAATTTAATGTCTAGACTTACCCTGTTTGGCTGGTACGAAAAGAAAGAAGAAGGAAAATTATTCAAGCGCAGAATCTGAATCAGGATCGATTAAGAATGTTTAAAAATATGAACTTTTTTAAAAAATAATTTTCATTTTCTCGGGAACCAAACAAGGACAAAATTGTAGGAAGAGTATTGGCTTACCAGTGGAGAGAGAATTTTTCGCTACAGTTAACATATTACGAATTTCTCGACGCCCAGTCAAAATCCAAAATTAAAAAAAAAAAAAAAAAAAAATCTGATATATTTTGATTCAGTAACTTCAAGGAAGATAGAAAATTCTGTGCTGCCTTTTTTCAGGCTAGCCACGTAATAACGTAGCACAAAGATCTGACGGTTGCTGCATATGTTGAAGTTACTAGAAGGTGATCGTGGCCGTGCATATTATATACTAGTGAAGTACGTTTACTCATTTAAAATCTAATAAATAAATAAAATCTAATTCGCAATTAAATTTATTGCTTAAATTTATTGATTAGAGTTTATTGAAAAAATATTCTTGCTAATTAATTAAATTAAAATTAATATATTAATTTAATTGATATATATAATTTAGACTCCATTTGCTTCTCACAAAAAAACTTCTCTCTAAAAAATTATATATTTTCTAAAAATATATTTTCCAAAAATTTAATTTTTTTATAAAATTAAAATTAGTTAAAAATATTAAAAATTTAATATATAATACTATAAATATATTTAAACTTATATAAATTTTATATTTTAAAATTTTATTATTAAATATAAAAAATACATAAAAATAAAAATAGTAAATTTTTTATCTATTTAAAATAAATATAAAATATTATTTTAAAATTTAAAAAATATTAAATAATTTTTTAAGTATTTGAATAATTAATTAAAAATATCATTTTAAAATTTAAAAATAAAAAAAATTAAGCTAGTTAATGTTTTCAAAACTTTATTTTTAAAATAAAATTTCTGCCTAAACACTTGTGGTTACAGGAAGTGAATTAAGAAATATGTATTCATATATTTTTCTTTAATTATAATTATTTTGTCAAAATTTGAGTATATAATAATTTGACTTTTGCACAAGTAAATTAATATACTTTCACTTTTAAAATTAAGGTACTAATCAGTATGAGATGAGCATTTAATTAATCAGTAATCACATTAAATTTTTTTAACGCCTCCAAAATTTGAACTGATTTTGGTATAAGATTGAACATAATTAAACTAAAATATTTGGTTGTTCAATTTACAATGTGTATTTTTTACGAGTCATAATAAAAATATAAAATTCTAATTGTATTCGTTTAACTAGAATTATTATAAGAATGACAATTGAGCTAGACGAACTAACGGAAGTGGGGCAAAATTGTTATGTCCAGATAGATGATACAAATTTCTGTATGAAAGGTCCATGTGTAGAAATTCTCCTACAAATTACTTGCTTGAATCTACTGCAAAGTGTAAACTACAGATCTTGACAAAACTGATGGCTTATATATTTAGATAATCCTTTCCAAGCTTGATAGCTCAGTTGTTAGAATCTGTGGCTAACTGTTGACCATTAAACAAAATCAGGCCTTTATATTTTTCTGTTTTTCCAAAAAAAAGTTATTTTTCATCAAGCAAAGCTGCAAAAATAGAAAACATTATATGCCAGAAAAAAAAAACAAGGTGGTGGGTGAAGAGATAAGAGAGCTTCAAGTATTAATATCCAATAACAACTAATAATCAAACAAAACTTTTTTTTAATTGATTCTGCCTTATTGCAACCACTGTCTTGTATTTAAAAAACTGCAGCTTTAACTGGCGGTCACAATCACTATACGGAGCTTAAGTTATATCATATAGCTGTTAGCCGTGAAGTTCTATCATCCTTTGTCCACCTCCAAAGCACTGAAAGACGAAGCACCCTCTAATTTAAATATGATAGCCACCCTCTCAAGAAGTGAACTAACTTGAATTCTGACATTGAAGTTTCATCTTCATCTTCACAATGGTAATTGGAGTTGTAACTTGGTTTCCATTATTGTCATTGTGATCCACAGTTGTATCCTGTTCTGTGTCTTTGTGAACATCTCTCAACGATGGCCTTGTACCAAAAGCTATTAGTAACATGAATCAATGTATTAAACATAATAGAAATTTAAAGAAACAATGCTAAATTATAGTACGAAAATAGGAAATAGAAGGCAACAGTTTTTTATAACAGGATACAACAAGGAGAATGAGATTTGAACTTAACAAATTTGGGCAAGTAATATGCATCATTGGGAAGAGCATGTAGTGCCATGATCCCTACTTCAAAACTAATGTTCAGTCTAGATTTCCACTGATAGTAAATTATACAGAGCTGAGCACAGGACAGAGTGAGTCCTAATGTATAGAGCTACAACAAAATGAGATCAAAACTCGTTGCTTTATCCCATAAAGACACCAAAAAAAAAAAAAAGAATCTGCTGGTGAAGCATCATGCAGAGTTTTACTCTTATTTTCACTATTACCACCAATGCCTCAACCCGGAAGGTCTTGTAGCCGGAAATCCCTAACTTTCTGGCCAGATCAGAACCCCTCCCCCCAATTCTCCTCTCCTCTCCTAACTAAGTGAATAATCAGGTGTGTTTATTTAAGTTGTTTACAAATGATTCCCCTGCCGTATCAGAAATCTCTACAGAAAGAGTGTGGCAAAAGGCAAATGCAAATTAGTGGTCCTTAATGCATCTTTAGCCTAACTGTTAACAGCTCCAATCCAAGATATGTCATGCTTCATGTATAACCACAATAAAGAACCTAGTAGAAATACTCGCACAGAGTATGGTTTGCAAGCAGCAAGTTGGTTCCTAGATCTTCTTTTTGAGTTTGAATAGTTGACAGACATATGCCTAACAAATTGAAGCTGCAAGAATCACAATAACAAGGTTTTCTAGCCAAAAGCAGCTAAAAATGAAGAAATAATCCAAAAATCAGTATGACCATATACCCCAAGAGAGAACTAGAAAAGTAAAAATAATGCAATAGAAGCCCGCAATTCACATCTGGACACACAAAATGGGGTTACTACCTTCTCTTTTCTTTTTTCTTTCACGCCTCTTAGATAATAGAATTGAAAAATGAAAGAAACATAGTAGACAAAAGCACTAAATGAGTTCCAAACAATAATCCATTCACCTACACGTTGCCCCCCCCAACCTCAAGATTTACATGTCTGCATTTCAAACATAGAAGAAAGCACAAATTTTGAGTCCCCCAATATCGAATAATTATCAACTACTCTATACCAAAGGACAAAGCAATGTGGATGAAGTTGAAGATATCTAGAAGGAGATGGACAAATTGAATTGCAGGGCTGGTTATTGAAGACAGTGACTAGAAAGGACAGAACAAGAATGATAAATAATTCACGTTAAGCCCAAAAAATGAAAAATAAAACTAAATAGGATAAAATCATAGATTGCTATTGTTTTGTTCAAAAAGAAATCATAAAGAAATCCCAGATAGTAAAATGCTCTTTAAATGCAAAATGTGTGCAATGATACTTTTGCTAATGATCAAGCTCATTATCTCAAGTCTATATCAAGTTATCAACCGAATCTTTAAACTGAAAATGCTAAAATAAATCAATAAACAAAATATACTGTGCAAAACCTTATCACCATCCTCGATCCCACATTTTCGAATGCAAGCTTTATCGTTAATTAGCTTCTGCCCTTCATAGCTCAAGCAAAAATGGCCCCAAACGTGAGACCTAAATGCAAAATTCACAAACTAACAACATTCAACAAGAACCCCCATAATAACATCACAATATTCTATTTAATTATCTCAATTAAATTCACCCAAATCCAAATAACACAAATAAATCAAATCAAGATTAAAATATTACCACGAAATCTTTTCTTGATCTTCCTTGAGTGATGTCCATCGCTTGTTTGAGTTCTGCAACTGTGGCATTTCTCCGAACATGAACATCTATCAAAACCAATTAAACTACCAAAATTGTCACATGACCATCAAATTAAATTGCAAACCCATCAACCTGAAAAACTTTACTTGAATTTGAACATGCAAGTAAATTAATTAATTACCAAAGAAAGAGCCGTCCAGCTTGAGGACAGTAAGCTTGAGGAGTTGTTGTGGTAGCTTATGATACGAATGAGTCCGTACAATGAGATTGTCAATACCATTATCCTCGTTAAGTGTGAGTGAAACAAAGCACCGTCTCTCAATCAGATAATCAGAGAACTTAAATGAGCATTTTTATTGTTAGAAAAATTGCCATTATTAGCATAATTTCTCTGTTCTTTACCAAAAATGCTTCGCATAATAGAATACCAATTATTTCTCTAGGAGTAGCTTTTGATTGAAAAATAGTCAGATTTAGAGAGAGATAGAGAGATAAGAAATTTAAAAGAGAGTGAGAGAGGTTACATGGGGTGGGAATGTTCTTTGGAAGAAGAAAAAAGAAGAGAAAATGGAGTTTCTTGGTGTTTGTTTTTTGGTTTGGTTTGTTTTGCTTTTTGGCAGAAGAGACCGTTACTCATGGGATATCTGTTTTGGGAAATTGGGCTTACTCGCGCTTGGAGTAATACTCGCTTTCACCTATTGACATTTGGAATTATGGGGCCATTGTGGTATAATATTATTGGAAAAAAGACTCAGCTAATCCTTTTTGGACCAGTGTATAAGTGAAATCCTTTGTTTCTCATTTTCATTCTGATATATTTTTTATGTATTAATTTTTTTTTTCAAAATATATTAATAATTAATATTTTTTTATTAATGATGTGATATATAAAATAATATATAAAATAAAAAATAAAATATTATATAAAATAGACGATTCAAATTAATATAAACTTGGGTGATAATTTAAATATTTTATCCCATTTGAAATTACATCTCTCATTATATACATTTTTTATATAACACATCATTTTTTTTCAAATTATTTTAGTAATTAATTTTTTCATTAATGATGTGGTGTATAAAGAAATGCATGAGACACCAAATATATTAAAACTTTTATAAGTTAATTATCAATAAATTAATAACCTCTATTATATAATAATTTTCTCCGGTTTGGACTTAGAACAGTGGATTTAATTATTAATTTCGATAAATTAATAAAATAATATTTTTCTAAAAATTCATATATAATTACATGGATCCATTTATATTATAAATTAATAATTTATCAACATTTTATATATAATAGACTATAATACTTTATTAAAATATGAGTTTATTGTTATTTATTTATTTTTTTTGAAATTTAAATCTAGTTGAATTTTATTTTTAATTTTTCTTATTAAATTTAAAAATTACTAAGTTGAATTTCCGAATTCCAATAAAAAATTGTGAAGTTTTATTGATGCATTGAGTGTGCTCTTATCACTAATTTCGTTTGAATGTATTTGATATTATACTTAATTAACTTTCAAGTGAAATTCGTTAAAAAATCATTGTTACAATTATTTTTTAGTGTATATATGATATTTTTACTATACTCATAATATTTTATACATTTTATTTATCATAATTAATTTTTAAATATTTTTTAGATGAAAAAATCATTGTAACAATGAAAAATATAAAATATCATTTAAAATGATTTATATAAAAATTATTTTAAATATAAACAATTATACTTATATTTTTTTTACCCTTCATTTAATTTATATTCAATTTACACATATTTTTCTATTCAATTTATTTAATTCATATTCAATTAATAACATATTTATTTTATTTTATTTTAATTAATTTATATTTAATTTATCACATTTTTTTTTCAACTCATTTAATTCATTTTGAATTGATTACAAAATTTGATAAAGCACTAATTTTTTAGTTGATTAAATATTATTTATTAAATTGTAAATAATCTATTTAAATTTATAAATTATTAATTTATTAATTAATTAATACATTTTTTAATTAATAGAATTTACTAGTCTCAATATTATTAATTTGTAGAGATTTTACTGTAAGACAAATAATTCATAATTATATTCAGATTTTTATTTTATTTAGTATTTTATTTTCTATTTTATATATATTTTTGCGTGTCATATTATTAATAAAAAAAATGATTATCAAAATATTTTAAAAAAAAGTGATGTGAAGTATAAAAAAAATGCATGAAATATAAAATAAAATATTAAATGGGATAAAAAATTTGAAGTGATGGGTGCCCCAAATTTTTAAAATTTTTTTCTTATATTTTATATATATATATTTTAAATTTTTAAAATTTTTTTCTTATATTTTATATATATATATTTTAATATATATATATATATATATATATATATATATATATATATTTTGCCCTCCAAATTTTTAAAATTTTATTTTTTTACTCATTTTTTTATATTTTTTAAATGACCCCTAAATTTTTTGTATAGATGGCCCTTAAACTTTTAATTTTTTTTTATTTATATTTTTATCTGTAATTTTATATTATGACACTTTAAAATTAAATATTTATATATATTCTTTCATAAATTTAATTTTTTTTAATATTATATTTTGCCCTCTAAATCATCATTTATAATTTCACCCTTATTTATATATAAATTAAATAAATATATTACATGTAAATATTATAAAAATAATAATCGCTTTACACTAGATAAAACAATAAGTATATTCATAATAAAATTTTATATGTCTAGATAAAGTTTAGGATAAATTGATGCAACTAGAAAATTATTTAGCACACTCAGTATGTATGAAAAATAATGTGTATTCACAATTAACTTATTATTCACATGCTTTTTCTTACCATAAATATACGGAATGGTTGTAGTTAATAATTTTAAGAGTAAATGATTATCGAACTCACGGGAAAAGGAATTGAGCATCAATACTTTAAAGTTTTACTAATATTTACTCAAATGAATTGATGGATTGTTGGTTTGATAGTCTTTATCTAAAATAATAAATAAATAAACAAAATGAGCTTAATCATTAGCAATGGAAACAAATAAACAAACAAACTATCAATTCATCAATTAAATTGAAATTCAATGGAAAAAGGATCGAGAATTTAGAGTTGGATTAACTTTTATAACTTATGGATTATTTATACACATAATTGTTCAAAAAATATAAAGAATTAAAGATAATTATCCCTAATTTTATTGAATTTTTTTTTTCAAGATAAATCAGTTATATTTATATTAACCTCATGATTATTCTTGTGATTATAAACATTAATAAAATTTATTAGATTTTTTGAATCATCAATTAGCATTATTTAGATATATTTATATTTGTGTGTGGTAACTTTCTTAAATTTATAAATTTCGTAAATAAATAATTTACTTTTATACTCATTACTTAATGAATTACTTTAAATTATACAAATGACGATCAAATATTTACATAATAATCAAATTCAAAATTAATAAATTAATTCCAAGCAAACCCAACACAAACAAATAATATATAATATCACAAATAATCAAGTCACTATACATCTAAATCTTAGTTAGGAATTTAACTACTCATGACAATGTAAAAGAAATAAATATTAAATTGCATTGAAATCAATAAAAGTTCCATTACAAGTATTGAATCAAAATGGGTTTAAGAGCAAACTCAATAAAGAAATCCAAATTAAAACTCCAAGGTAAAGAATATCTCCTTGAATTCAAAAGTAGAAATTTCTTATGGAGTTCTATTAAACTAGCTAATTATCTATTAAAAATGGAAATGAAATTGTTTTAGATCTACAAAAATTATTTTCAGAGAATTTCTCTGAATAAAAATTTGTCCTAAAGTCATAAAAAATAATGAATATATAGCGGTCTAAATATGAGCTTCAAGTATAAAATTTCAGGTGAGGGACTGCAAGTTTCACGCTGACGCAGGGCTCGTGGTCCTCCAGATCACAGATCTTGTGGTGCTCTTCTTCTAATTATTGAAATTTAGTCCAAAAGCAAATAAAATCGCACAGCCTTATGCTACCTGCAACACAGACTCATACTCCATCGGACCTGGTCAGCTGGCCTGAATCATTGCACGTGCTCATGCCTTGTCTTACGCGTGGGGTCCGTGAACTCTCTTAGGCAGCTTTTTGTTCTTTGTTTTGCACTAGCTCATGCTCCTTCATGTGCACTAGCTTGGCTTCTTGTTTTGATGCATTTTTGCTTTTTTTTTTTCCCTAGAAATCTTGTACTACTTGTACAATTTAAACTTGAAACAAAGAATGGATGAAGTCGTACGATAAAATTATATTTGAATAGACTGAAAATTAATTTTATTTAAAAAATTAAATTTAAATAAATTAAGTGAAAATTTTTATAAAAATTAATAGTATTTTAGATGGGTCGAAAATTTAATATTATATAAAAATTGGACCAAATAATTTTTTTTTTATAAATTAATGAGATTTTTTTTGTTGGATTAGTCCAAATTCATCTGAATTTTTATAAGGTTTCGTCCTTAAACGAAGTGATATCATTCATATTCATTTTACTAAAGGATTAAATCAATTTTGTATAAAGTCAAGGGAAATTCATGCATAAAGGTATATAGAAATATCAAGTCCATCAATTATCACTTATGTAATTGTGATTGTGTTGGATTTCATGTGATTGTGAGAGAAAATGCATTATTTTTATATGAATTATATATATCACATAATTTTTTATATAATCCACAAAGGCTCATATCCTAGTTTATCAAATATATATATATATAATCTATTCGTTATTTAATATATTTTTTTAATTCCTTTCATTACTTTAACAGATTGCATTTACATGCAATAGTGACACTAATAATATTTGGAATTGAAATTGTAATTTATAAGGTTGACAATGCAGTATTGAAAATTGTGATGGTTGGGGGCGATCATAACTTCGGTTTTTATATCTTATTGTATATGTTTTATTTTTTATTTTATATTTTTTCATACAGTATGTAAATATTAACTGTAATTTTTTTTAAATAAATGATATGATATATAAAAATATATTATAAAAAATAAAATACATAAAAAAAATGAAAAATTCAGACTAGGATATCATAGCGTTTATGTAAACAATAATCAAAATTTTATTTTTAAGTGATATTATACATAATATAAATATTTATGACAAATATCAAATGTTAAACTCACAAATAATACCACATTTTCGAACGAATAAAGGGTAATGAACTTGACATGGATTGGGCCACCCTTAACCCAAACTTCTTTCGCAGCCCACTCACGTGCCACCGCCACACTTATCTCCAACTTAAATTTACATACCAGAGTTCAGACCCCAAATACCCTCATTTTCTCTTTTCACTTCTCTCACAGAGAGAGACACACTACTCGCATAGATTGAGCTAGACGACTTGTTTTCATCTCTCCAAAACCCTAACACTACCATTAAACCGTCTTTTCAAGCTTAACATATAATCATATGCACATTCTATAATTGTATGTACAGATCGGCTTCTGATAGTCATTTAGGGTTTTGAATTGAATCCTAAGTTAATCAATATGTGGAATAACAGTGGAGAACAGCATATTGCTCCGCCGGGTACGGTCGGACCTTCGATACCACCACCTCCTGTGCCTGCACAACCTTCGTATACTGTACTTGCACAGCAGACGCCTCCTACTCCTGCTGAGACGGAGGCCAAGTTGGAAGACAAGGCTCGTAAATGGCAGCAACTTAATACGAAGAGATATAGTGATAAGAGGAAGTTTGGGTTCGTTGAGACGCAGAAAGAGGATATGCCGCCGGAGCATGTCAGGAAAATTATCAGGTGGGTTTTGTTTTGCGATGAATGCTGAATTCTGTAGGTGGTGTTTTGTATCTGACTTAGTTGTGTTTCTGGTTTAGCTCTATGTTTTTGGCGGTGATTTTTTCCTGATTTCTGTTTTTCTCGGCTCTTGTATTTTTTGGTGTATTTAGTGGGTCTTCTTTTTCTTTTCTTTTTTTTCCCCTCAATATTTATATCTTTAGCTAGCGTTTTTGCGAGTCATAGCGTGGAAGATCACTTTGTCTGTTTGTTGGGCTTAGGTTCTTGGTGATTTTCTCCTCTGTTGAAGGAATATTTTTTTTTTAATTTTCATATATTGTAAGGTTCTGTTAGCAAATAGTATTATTGCTTTTATCCGGTTGATAAAATATCTAAATTAACTAATGCAATTACTCTATATGTTCTTTTGAAGGAGGTGTGTAAATGAGATTTCTTAATTCTATATGTTTCCTTGAAGGCAGTGTGTTAATGAGATTGCTTAACTCTATACTGCTCTTGAAGGCAGTGTGTTAATGGCTTCAAAGTGCCATATTGGTGTTTTGAATTGAATGCATAGACAGACTTTTTAGCAGTTTCAGGGTGTCTTGTTATTGCTTTACGTCCATAAAGATGGAAAGAACAAGTATTTAACTTGCACATGTTTTGTTAAATTTTTTATTGTATGTTACATGACAGAGACCATGGGGACATGTCCTCTAAGAAATATCGTCATGATAAACGTGTGTATCTTGGAGCCCTTAAATTCATTCCACATGCGGTTTACAAGCTTCTTGAGAATATGCCAATGCCCTGGGAGCAGGTTCGCGATGTGAAGGTTCTATACCATATCACTGGGGCCATAACTTTTGTGAATGAAATTCCATGGGTTGTTGAACCTATTTACTTAGCTCAGGTATGTTGACTCTCAATCTGCTTATATGGATATGGATTAGTACCTGTTTGTTTGGGTTCATTTGAATATTTTCATTTCATGTATAGATTGTTGCTAATTCTACTTATCATATGACTGAGTGACTTCTAATATTTTTCTGCAGTGGGGTACAATGTGGATCATGATGCGAAGAGAGAAGAGGGATAGACGGCATTTCAAGAGAATGAGGTTTCCACCATTTGATGATGAGGAACCTCCATTGGACTATGCTGATAATTTGTTAGATGTTGATCCTCTAGAGCCTATCCAATTGGAGTTAGATGAAGAAGAAGATTCTGCTGTGTACACTTGGTTTTATGACCATAAGCCCCTTGTCAAAACAAAGCTTATCAATGGTCCAAGTTACAGGAAGTGGCATCTTTCCCTTCCCATTATGGCAACTCTTCACCGGCTGGCAGGACAACTCCTCTCTGATCTGATTGATCGCAATTATTTCTACTTGTTTGATATGGAGTCCTTCTTTACAGCTAAAGCATTGAACATGTGCATTCCTGGTATATGCTCCACATTTTTGTCTTTATGTTCTGTGTTTGTTGATATGAATGTACGTTGTATATGTATTTGAGCATTTTTGTGTATTTATTTTAATAATATGATTTTATAAATTTCAGGAGTGAGTTTTTGTCATAGAGTGCTAAATGAAGTTCATCTAAGTTTTGACTATGGTATAACTAATGGTAGAGATTATGGGACTTTCCCATTGATTTTAAAATGTCCAAATGGTTGGTTTTATTGTCACAATTTCTTTTTAATTCCATAATTATATGGGTGTAGCAATTCTAATTGTTACTTGAAAAAGAGGAGTTAACAATTTTTTGTTGAGACTTCTTGTTAACTATGGTCCAAAAAGTTGACTTTGTGGACTATTTCTGTTAAACTCACTAATTGTTACTGCTGTCTTATGTCGTCATATGTAGTATGCTAGAATTTCACAAAAATTCTTATCATATTTCTTCCTGGTGTTATTTGCTGGTTTCCTGACATCAGCTACTTTTGTTCATATGAAGGTGGCCCTAAGTTTGAACCTTTGTATCGTGACATGGAGAAGGGAGATGAGGATTGGAATGAGTTCAATGACATTAACAAACTCATTATTCGGTCGCCTCTTAGGACGGAGTACAGGATTGCATTCCCTCATCTTTACAACAATAGGCCAAGGAAAGTAAAATTGTGTGTGTATCACACTCCCATGGTCATGTTTATTAAAGCTGAGGATCCTGATTTACCTGCGTTCTATTATGATCCTTTAATACACCCGATAACCTCCGCCAACAAGGAACGCCGTGAAAAGAAGACTCATGATGATGATGAGAATGAAGATTTCGTTTTGCCAGAAGGAGTTGAACCTTTGCTGCAGGATACTCAGCTTTATACAGATACGACTGCTGCTGGCATTTCTCTGTTATTTGCACCTCGTCCTTTTAACATGAGATCTGGCCGGATGCGACGGGCAGAAGATATACCACTTGTGTCCGAGTGGTATAAGGAGCACTGGTGAGATTCTAATTTCTCTTCTGTTATTCACATGCATAACCTGTGTGTATTACATGCTAAAACTGATTTTGTTTGGGTTTCTGTTTTCCAGTCCTCCTTCATATCCAGTGAAAGTTAGGGTTAGCTATCAGAAATTGTTGAAATGTTTTGTTTTGAATGAGCTGCATCACAGACCACCCAAAGCTCAGAAGAAGAAGCACTTATTTCGGTCTCTAGCTGCAACCAAGTTCTTTCAAACAACAGAACTTGATTGGGCTGAAGCAGGCTTGCAAGTTTGTAAGCAGGGGTATAACATGCTGAATCTGTTGATACACAGGAAAAACTTGAATTATCTCCACCTTGATTATAATTTTAACTTGAAGCCTGTGAAAACCCTTACCACAAAGGAACGCAAGAAGTCACGGTTTGGCAATGCTTTTCATCTCTGCCGTGAGATCCTGCGTTTGACAAAACTTGTGGTTGATGCCAACATCCAGTTCCGACTGGGTAATGTTGATGCATTTCAGCTGGCTGATGGTCTGCAATATACGTTCTCCCATGTAGGCCAGTTGACTGGCATGTATCGTTACAAGTACAGGCTGATGCGTCAGATTAGAATGTGTAAAGACTTGAAGCATTTGATATATTACCGTTTCAATACTGGTCCAGTAGGGAAAGGACCTGGTTGTGGGTTCTGGGCACCAATGTGGAGAGTTTGGTTGTTTTTCTTACGTGGTATCGTGCCTCTTCTAGAACGGTGGTTAGGGAATCTTCTTGCACGACAGTTTGAAGGGCGTCATTCAAAAGGAACAGCTAAGACTGTCACGAAGCAACGTGTCGAGAGCCATTTCGACTTGGAGCTTCGTGCTGCTGTCATGCATGATGTTCTTGATGCCATGCCAGGTTATATATCTTCTCATATTAATTATTTCCTTTTTTCTTTTGCTTGTTTTGGTTTCTGTTGATTATATTGACAATATGATGCTGAAATTGCAGAGGGCATTAAACAAAATAAAGCTAGAACCATATTGCAGCATCTCAGTGAGGCTTGGCGTTGTTGGAAAGCCAATATTCCCTGGAAGGTTCCTGGCTTACCGGTTCCTATTGAAAACATGATTCTTCGATATGTCAAGTCAAAAGCAGACTGGTGGACCAATGTTGCTCACTACAATCGTGAGCGTATAAGAAGAGGTGCAACTGTTGATAAGACAGTTTGTCGAAAAAATCTAGGAAGATTGACTCGTCTCTGGCTAAAGGCAGAACAGGTAACTTGTACATACATTGATCTTTTTCTTCAAATATTCCTTCAATGATTCAGCCACATTGCATAGTACAAACAAGTTGTATCCTTCGTTGTTGTCTTTATATGCATGTTCTCTTCCTCTTACCAATTCTTGAAATATATCTTTCAATTTATTGTTTCCTTGTAGGAACGCCAACACAATTATTTGAAAGATGGGCCATATGTCACCCCAGAAGAAGCAGTTGCGATTTACACAACAACTGTACATTGGCTGGAGTCCAGAAAGTTTTCTCCCATTCCATTCCCTCCGCTTTCATACAAGCATGACACCAAGCTACTTATCCTTGCCCTGGAAAGGTTGAAGGAATCATATAGTGTGGCAGTGAGATTAAACCAACTACAGAGGGAAGAGCTGGGTCTTATTGAACAAGCTTATGATAATCCACATGAGGCTTTGTCACGTATTAAACGTCACCTGCTCACTCAGCGTGCCTTCAAAGAAGTATGTTTGCAATTACAGATTGAATTGGCTTCAAAATTATATTTCTTTCACCACCTTGCTGCAGGATTTTAACTGAGATTTTATTTTAAATGCAGGTTGGCATAGAGTTCATGGATTTGTATAGTGCTCTGATTCCAGTTTATGAAATTGAACCTCTTGAAAAAATAACAGATGCGTATCTTGATCAGTACCTGTGGTACGAAGGTGACAAGCGCCATCTCTTTCCAAACTGGATTAAGCCTGCGGATTCTGAGCCACCACCACTGCTTGTTTACAAATGGTGTCAGGGTATAAACAATTTGCAGGGTATCTGGGACACAAGTGATGGGCAGTGTGTAGTGATGCTTCAAACCAAGTTTGAGAAATTCTTTGAGAAGATTGACTTGACAATGTTAAATAGGTAAGCATTCTTCAGATCTTTTGTTTATCATATTAGAAGTTACTTTCTGTGTTCAGTACCTTGGTTTCTCATGTTCTTGTTTTTTACAGGCTTCTTCGTCTGGTTCTTGATCACAACATTGCCGATTATGTTACTGCAAAGAACAATGTTGTGCTATCCTACAAAGATATGAGCCACACAAACTCGTATGGTTTAATACGTGGTCTGCAGTTTGCTTCGTTTGTTGTACAATATTATGGACTTGTGCTAGATCTCTTGCTTCTCGGTTTGACTCGAGCCAGTGAGATTGCTGGTCCACCACAAATGCCAAATGAATTCATCACTTATTGGGATACAAAAGTTGAGACGAGACACCCAATTCGGTTATATTCTAGGTATATTGATAGGGTGCATATATTGTTCCGTTTCACTCATGAAGAGGCTCGAGATCTCATCCAACGCTATCTTACTGAGCATCCTGATCCCAACAATGAAAATATGGTTGGGTACCAAAACAAGAAATGCTGGCCCAGAGATGCAAGAATGAGGCTCATGAAACATGATGGTATTTATATTCTCTTCTATAGTCTTTCTTTATCATCGTCTACATAGTCTAATTGTATGAAGTAGCTTCATTTACTTAAATTCATGTTATTTTCTTAACTGCCTTTTCAGTAAATCTTGGGAGAAGTGTTTTCTGGGATATGAAGAACCGTCTCCCTCGAAGCATCACTACTTTGGAGTGGGAGAATAGTTTCGTTTCTGTTTACAGCAAGGACAATCCCAACTTGCTTTTCAGCATGTATGTTGCCACTATAATTTTTATATTGATGTTATGCATATTTAAGTATTGAAATTTGCTATTTTTATTTGAAATATGGATTTACATATTTGATGCTGGAGTCTTACCAGAACTGGCTTCTATTTTACCCCAATCTGCCACTCCACTGTGTATAGGTTGAGCATCACAGCCTTTATATGTGTATACATGACGTCTTATAATTTTGAAATAGTAGCATTTTTCTTAAGCATTTGAGTTTGGTGACGTTTTATATTTTTCTAATTACCAATATCACATCCCTTTAAGAATAGGATTTTTTCTTTAAAAAACCAAAAGATTTAATCTGGTTTGCTATCTCTATCTCATCACATGCTTGTTAGGTTTCTAGCCATCCCCTCTTACAACTAATTCGGATGCTTTGATACATCTGTTTTTACTAGTAAAATAGTTGACCTATCCTTCTCATATCAGGTGTGGGTTCGAAGTTCGTATACTTCCTAAAATAAGGATGACTCAGGAAGCCTTCAGCAATACCAGAGATGGTGTTTGGAATTTGCAGAACGAGCAGACTAAGGAGCGGACTGCAGTTGCTTTTCTACGGGTTGACGACGAACATATGAAGGTGTTTGAGAATCGTGTGAGACAGATTCTTATGTCTTCAGGGTCAACTACTTTCACTAAAATCGTCAACAAGTGGAATACAGCTCTGATAGGTATGTAACATCACTTTTTTAATCAGCATGCTCTTTTTTAGGTATGTAAAATCACTTCTTTAATCAGCTAGCTCTTTTTGCAGCAATGCCCTATTTGCTAAAGTTTTCTTTTGTTTCATTCTCTTCTTTTTGTAGGTCTGATGACTTATTTCCGTGAAGCAACTGTACATACTCAAGAACTGTTAGACTTGCTAGTTAAATGTGAAAATAAAATCCAAACTCGTATCAAGATTGGTTTGAACTCAAAGATGCCCAGCAGGTAACTATTTTTATTCGTGCTGTTACTTTGACTTGGTTGAGAATTTGGTTGCAATGCTGATCTGAATGTGCTATTATTTCAGATTTCCACCTGTAATATTCTATACACCAAAAGAAATTGGAGGACTTGGCATGTTATCAATGGGTCACATTTTGATCCCACAAAGTGACCTTCGATATAGTCAGCAGACAGATGTTGGTGTGACTCACTTCAGGAGTGGAATGAGCCATGAAGAAGATCAGCTGATTCCAAATCTTTATCGCTACATTCAGGTAGACCGGTCCCTCTGTTCCATTTTTTTTCCTTCAATTTTCTTTGTGATGCATTTTTTTTTGTGCCTGTGTGAATAACTATTCTGATCCTGTTATTGGCTTCTGAACAGCCATGGGAAAGTGAGTTCATAGATTCACAACGTGTCTGGGCAGAGTATGCCCTTAAGAGGCAGGAAGCACAAGCGCAAAATAGGCGTTTAACACTTGAAGATTTGGAAGTAAGTTTTTGTGTTTGGACCTAACTCCCGCTTTTTCTCCCTCATACTCTCTCTCCTCTCTTGTTCCTGCACTGCACTTTGTACAATCTGATGATTTGACTATGATTACAATGATTTGGGATGCTCAGCATATTTAAAGGCTCAGAGCACTTTCTCTTTTTTTTTTTTTCCTTTTCTTTTGTTTTTTTTTGTGTGTGTGTGTGGGGGGGGGGGGGGGGGGGTGTGTGGGGGGGTGTTTATTTATATTTTTGAAAATTTTTTTAGTAATTTTATTTTAAGAGTTTTTAAAATTATATTTACAGGGT